>ARYC01003995.1:0-35686 GCA_000711775.1 Oxytricha trifallax
GGAACTGGTATATTCCTAATGAAAGAGCATGCGAAGGTTCACAGAGAGAGAAAGTCATAGACTATTTATGAATGAGCAAGAGACTTTATAAAGATGTCTAAAAGCCAGAAGAAATGAACATAGATGCAGGAGCTAGCACAAAGAGAAGAAATATGGGTCCAACCAAGCCATAAGAAGAGGAGAAGAAAGAGAAGCCAAAACCCTTTATAGGCCAATTTAATATGTGAATATATTCATTCGTTTAAATCTAAAACTTATTTATAAACATTCATTCTTCCCTCTTTCGCACAAATTGTTGTCTTACCAACACTCACTCTCTTACAGCTGCTTTGAATCAAGTCTACTGTATCGATAGCCAAGTCATGCATAAGATGATACAGCAGCAGCTTCTTGTAGTGAGTCTTGATTTAACTCCAGTAGAATTCAATTCCATTAAATTAAGGACTATAAGGAACATTATATACAGGAGTAATGTTTAACTCTTCATAAGCTTTCTTAGACTCCTTAGTCTTATGAACTGAGAGGTTGTCAACAAACAGGATGATCTCTTAATCGTTGTATTTATCTCTCAGCTTATGTAGGAACTCTATGTACTACTCTCGCTTAATAGAGCGAGGATGAATAACATAACTTTCTAAGCCAGAGTCTTCACTAATACCTGCTAAAATTGCATGGGTTACAACCTTTACTTTCTAATCGTAGACTTCTATATTATCATACTTCTTATACCAAGACTTATTAATAAAGGTGTTGAAGGTAAACACAGCTTCATCAGCGTGTATGAACTTGATGTTATTGTCAATAGCCCTCTGCATTTAATCATATATATAGTTTAAATTATTACTATAAAATGGCACTGTAAAATCAATCACTCTCTTCACTCTGTTGACAGTCTTGAAAGTAATACCATTTCTTCTATAAATGTTGGCTATAGTTTATGGAGAGATACGCATGTCAGGAAACTTGCGATGAAACATCACAGCTCGCTAGTCTAGTGGAAAGTGTGCCCAATACTTTAAAGTCTTCGAATCACAGAGGTAGTCAATATGGTGCTGTGAGAACTTTTATTTTCTTGCAGGATGCTTTCAAGTGCCTGAAGTATAATGCTAAACAGCCAACAAGCAATGATACCTAACTGTTGAGGCACTCTTGCGCAAGAGCTTTGCTATAGCAGCATAATTCATTACTGGTTTGACTTAGTCTATATTAATACTTGTACCATACCTAAGCTTAAGCAGTAAATCTAAATATTACTCATCATAAATAGACCCTAAATTTCGCTAATTTCTATTTCTCATAACCCCAATAAGACCCCAACTATACCCTACAAATCAAAGCACTTATAAACCTCACTAAGGGGTTTTGCGGTTTTGAGTGAGAGGATTTAGGAGGCCTTGTTAAATGGCATGTCGAACAGTATCTTCCAGTATAAATATCACTTCTTTGCTTAAATTTATTTATATACAAATTGTACATTAAAAGTTTAAACCTTTATATCTTTACATTATGTAACTTAATTATTTCTTTGATAAAGTTGATCATCCTATGGTAATTAATGTGATATTCTAGATATACAATTGAACTTGGAGAATTAATTATATTATATTTAAATTTTTAAAAATTATAAGTAGTTAAAGTTGTCCAATTTAAACGATCTTGGGCTCCTTCAATAGTGAATTTAAAATTAGCCGGACTTTGTTAGTGGTGGTACTATTTTATCGCTTCTCTGGAGCGAGATAACTTCAATTTAAATAGCTCTAAATTCATTAAATTATACCCTCAAATTAAATTGAAGTTATCTCGCTCCAGAGAAGCGATAAAATAGTACCACCACTAACAAAGTCCGGCTAATTTTAAATTCACTATCGAAGGAGCCCAAGATCGTTTAAATTGGACAACTTTAACTACTTATAATTTTAAAAAATTTAAATATAATATAATTAATTCTCCAAGTTCAATTGTATTTCTAGAATATTAAAATTATTTCAGTATTTTACATTATATTCATGCATATCTTCAGGGTCAAACGACATAAATTGCATTTGAATCTTAGTCTTTGTATATTCTAGAGATGGATCTAAAATGCCTGGATCTCTGAATTAAGTCCTCCACATAAAGAAAATAGTTAATATTCCAAAGATTTAACCTATTAAAGTTAAAAAAATATAAAGAATTCTTACAAATAACAGTAATTGTTAATTGGTCAGTGTCTTTGAATAGGTAAACATTAAGTGCTTATACAAGAATTGCTGATACAACTAAGACATTGACTAGCCTAGAAGCTAATTATTCGCTTGCAGGTCCAGTAAAGAATAGTCTATAAAAAACGAAATGATTAAGATCTAATAATTATGATACTAATCTTATTTTCTAATAAATATGAATGTTTAGCATCTACTACTTACCCCCTACATGGCATTCTCGATTTTGTTCTATATCTCCAATTATTCCACCACGTTTATTCAGGTCCACTAATCTCTCCATTATTAGTGTTAGGAGATTAATGCGTCGTAGAGACAGACGAGTTGTACTACATTTGATTGAAACTATCAATGTAGTACAATGAGTTGTGTCCTCCATGAAACTGTTTCAATTTAATTTAAAATTATACATTAATTAAAATTTTAGCCAGATAATTAAAATATGAAGTAATAATATCTCTCCTAGTTTAAAGTGATTTTATTTAAAGTTATAATTTTAATAATTAAATTCAAAAAATGAGTACGGTAATGATGCATGTTGGCCAAGCAGGTAATTAAATTGGCCACGAATTCTGGTAACTTATGATGGATGAGAGTCCAATCAAGGAAGATATATTCTTTGATAGATTTAGTAATCATGCAAGAGCTGTCTTAGTTGACTCTGAACCAAAAGTCATTAAGAGTATATAAGAAGACAAGAAAATTAACTTCGTCTTTGACTAGAAAAGCATGCTCTATACATAAAACGGAAGAGGAAATAATTGGGCTTTAGGGTATTCATCCAGTTATAGAGAAGCAATAGAAGCGCTTTCTGCTACAGGTGATAAGCCGCTTTATGAAAGAGCTATGGAAG
The DNA here is from genome assembly GCA_000711775.1 of Oxytricha trifallax. NCBI lineage: Eukaryota > Ciliophora > Spirotrichea > Sporadotrichida > Oxytrichidae > Oxytricha > Oxytricha trifallax. The sequence continues at coordinate 3,055 of ARYC01003995.1, forward strand.
CATTAAGAAAAGAAGTTGAGAGGTCTGATTTCTTTCTGGGTATGGTACTAGTTCATTCGCTTGCTGGTGGTACTGGAAGTGGTCTTGGTTCAAGATTAGTAGAGGAATATAGAGATACTTTTGGAAAATCATATTTAATGAGTGCATCTGTATGGCCAAACTCAAGTGGAGAAACACCCTTATAACACTACAATTCATGTTTCTCACTTTCACATCTACAGAAAAATGCAGATGCTGTGCTGCTGTTCTAAAATGAATAAATCTTGAAGGTACTTCACAAACTAGTTGCTGTAAAGAAAGAAGAAACTATAACAATGACAAATCTGAATGAAAGTATCGTGAGTGTATTGAAGTAAGTTCTTATGCCTTCTCAGGGAGAGAAGTTTGATTTCTCAGATGTCATGAATATGGCTTGTGTTCCAGTTTATAAGATTCTAGAGGGCCACACTAATCCATTTATCATGAATAAGCAATTAATGTGTGTAGGTGATAAACTTTGGAATGGAGTACTTGATGGTTGCATTAGTCAAATATTAATAATTATTATTTTCTATAATACCAACCTACGATGCATTGACTTCCAAAGTAAAAGGTAATGAAATTGTCAAAGACAAAAATAAGACCTCTAATGGAGTTACAAAATAAAAAGAAAAGATATAATCATCGGTTGGAGGTATTATAGATAGAGAAGGTTAGGGACTTTCTTCTCAGGTTTAAGAATCAAACAAACAATTTGAACAGTGGTTTGAAAAGGAAATCGCTTCTTAACATTCCCTAAATGATCCAACTCATTCAAACTCAATACCTCATTAAACAATATTTGCAACAGGTTACTTCAAAGGTTTCGATGCTTCGAATGAAATTTCTCGAACTTAGACCACGTACAAACACTATAAAGATAAAATGACTTAGAAATTCAAGTCTGTGTCTTGGAACCCCTCTTCAGAATCTACAAATATCAGAGTCATAGATGAATCCCCATATAAATCCTATGAAGCTTTAAGGTCTTGCACAATTCTTGGGAATAGAACAAGTGTAAGTGTGCCAATTAGAAAACTACTTGATACTTCTCTGTAGAAATATAACGCGAAAGCTTATTTACATTGGTACTATTAATATGGGATGGAGTAGTAAGACTTCTTGGAGGCGTTTGATTTAGTTACTGATGTCATTGATGCCTATGAAAGTGCTTTGTATTGATAATGCTTAAATTTATATTGATTTATGTAATTTCTTAAATCAGATAAAATACCCGATTTATTCACTAGGACTAAATGTTTATTTTTAATATTTAAAAAGACAATAATCAACAATAATTAAATTCAAAAATGAGAGCATCTTCACTTAATTATTGTAGCCTGGCAACTTTGCTGATTCTATTTTTATCTCTGCAATAAGTAACTGCAAATATTAATTCTATTCATGACTTGAGATTAACTGAGGAGCAATTCATCTATAAATACAGATTCGTGTTCAGTGATTTTAAGCCAAAGTCACATATAATTATTTATTGCATTTATTTTAGATGTAAATCAACTCTTTTTTTATAAATTCCAAAATATCGATATTACAATATTTATCATAATAGAACAGAGAATTTATTGGAAAACGCAATTGCAGAAGTTGACTTGAGATTAACTTCTCATAACTATCCAACAAATGAGTCCTATAAATTCTACTTCTTCCTTGCTGAATACACTCAAGCAGTAAATCTTGCTACTTAACTTGAGAAAGCAAGACTGGGAGATCACTTGAACTACGCTTAAGATATAGATAATATTCTGAAGCCTTTTATAGGAAACTTCCCGATCTACACGTCAATGATAATAGATGAGAGCAATAAAGAGTATGTCTATTAGAAATCAAACAACATCTATCAAGAAGGTGTGTATTATGCCATTATGATTTACAGCAGGAATCTTCCTGATTTTAGTGGAAATAACTCGAATCAATCTGCTTAATACGAGCATGATCACGACTCTTTATTCAAGGATCCAACTACTTACACTATATAGGACACGGATAAATATATTTCAGTCTCAGGAATCATCCTATATAAAAACACATGGGGATACTTAAATGCTGAAAGACAGCCTCTCCTTGCTTATTATTCAATTTCAGCATTAACATTCTTCGTGATATGTTTTATCTGGCTAATCATTTGTACAAAACACAGAGAAAACTTGATTTTCCTTCATCATTTCATTAGTGTAATCCTAGTTTCTCAATTGATTCAATCACTATTCATGGTAGTGGAAGTTTACGTTTTAAACTAGGAAGGCTAATTGGTGTTTTCTTTTGTCTTTATAAACATTTTGTTCTCAGTGTGCAGAAACACCTTCGCTAGAGTATTAACACTCTTAGTAGCTCTAGGCTTTGGAATTGTAATAACTCCCCAAGAAGCTAAGGATAAATACAGAACAAAGATAATAATAATAATAATAATAATAATAATAATAATAATTAGATCACATTGAGGTCTCTGGAGACCCCCGATCTCGTATATGTTTAATATATATAAGGGTCAAGCCCTTTTAGTTTGTAGTTATGAATCTATGACGTTGGACAACATCCTTAGATATTTCATCTCTAACAATTCATGTTGTAGTACTCCGTTCTTTCCACTCCTCTAACCTTCCTGGTTCTCCATATGAGTTTTTCTTTTTCTCTATCTTTTTCTTTAATCTTGCCTTTTCTAATGTTTTTGTTCATAATATGGTCAAGTCTTAGGTTTTTATGGAGACTTCTGTAGTAGTAGGTGTATTGCTCTTTGTTTAATTATTTCTTAAATGAGCGATTATCTTCAACTTTCTTGAATCTTATTCTTTTCCATATTTAGTATAGTGACAATAGGTTTGTTTCATCGTCTTGTTCAAATTACAGTTGTTTCATGGCTGTTAATTATGGTACCGGGTTTAGTATGAGAATAAGTTTTTCTAGGCTTCTGAGTTTGTCGTCCCATATATGCGTTACTATATGATTACTATATAGTATCCTATAATAGAATTTGTATGGTTGGTTTCTGATAATGGCCGGGATGTTTGAAGTTGTCTAGTTTCTGATCAGAATCTGATCTGGTGTACTGATGTGCCACGTATTGTTAAAGTCACTATTTAGTACTAAAGAAGGTGAAGATTCTTCTATATGTAGTAGTGAAAAGTCTGACGAGTTGTTTAAAGATGTGGGTTTTTCTTGGTCTTCCTCTTCTTCTTTTGGAGTCGATTCACTCTTATTAGAGGTTAGTTGGGTTCCTACTACTATATTATCTTATAAGTTAGAGTCATTATTAGACTGTTAGGTTGTTTTGAGTGTTGGACCTTGTTCCGTCTTCTCGGAAATAGAGGTATACTGTTAGTATATGGGAGGTGAGGTTGAGGCCTATTTAGTAGGGGGGGGACTAGTTTCTTATTTCTTAGAGTTGAAGAACCTTTTTGTGTAAGGAGTTTTTTGGTAAGACTGTTGTGTTTCCTTCCAGTGCGGGAAGGTTTGGAGTCTGTAAGCGTTATGTTCCTACATCTGTCTGTCCCATTTTTCCTGTTTTGAGAGTTTTCTACTGACTATTTATTATTGAAGTTGTTCCGGAATTTTTGTTTTTTTGTCTAAGTAGAAGTAGAACCTTTCTGCAAAGTCTAGGTTTTGCTCTTCTTAGTCGTCTTCCCCAAAGGAATCGTAGTCTATCTCGTCTTGCCACTAGTCTGAATCTGAGTCAGAAAACTAGTCATAGAAGAGAGACTTGTGATGGTCTTGAATTTTTATTGATTCCCAGTGTGCGGCCATACCTGGGTCTAGAACCCATTCACGGAGGAGCGCTCTTTCTTCCAAGATTTCTTGGTGGCTCTTTGGTTTACAGGTTTTTGCTTCCAATTTGCTGGGAGTTCTTTCATTTGCAGCTCCTAGCTTGAAAATTACTTCGAGATAATCATTATATTATATCTCAAACTCTGTAACCGGGTTTTTATGATAGCCCTGTTCTTTTAAGAATTTTTCGTATCGCTCGTGAGATATTTCGTTCATCTCACAAGTTTATTCATTATTTAATACAGAACAAAGATAATTATTCTTTCTGTATTATACGCAATTACTAATGGGCTGTATCTAGGTGCGCTTTATTATAATCAAATAGTACCCTTAAAACATACTGAATCTTTTGCAGTGAGCTTGCCACTATCTACAACTAATACATTCTTCTTTTACTGGATATTGTTCTCGTTATAAAGAATCACTAAGGAACTTAGGAGTCAACATCAAGTTGTCAAGTTCCTAATCATAAGATATTTTTTTATTATTTAAATTTTTGGGAAGTAAATCTTTCATTATGTATTTGTATTATTGGATTAATGAATGATGCGCAGATTTGTTGTGATGTTGGTGGTAACTTACATAATAGCATTCTGTGGATTGGTATTAGAACTCTACTACTTTGATAATAATATTTACATATACAATCAACATTTAATTACCTGTATTTACTACAAATTCTAGGGTGACAGAAACTAACTTTGGCACTTTGAGTGGATAATTGAGTCTTTCTGGTTTACTCTGTTCTCTGTGTTCCTGATTGTAATGATGATCATGATGAAGCCGAATGCTCACTCTAAGTAACTAGCTATGATGCAATAGATTGGTGCTGATATGTCCTCTGCAAATCAAATTTTAGCAATATTTGCATGTATTATGATAAATATAATAGTTATTTAATCGTTAAAATAAATATTTAAGATATTGAATGAGAGTGGAAGTAGACCAGGTGGTGGTGATATAGGCCAAGCAGAGGCATTAACAGAGCAGCCAGAAGACGATTTAAACAGCATAGAATTGAGTGACTTTGGATCATAAAACAAAAAGAAACAAAAGTAAGATGAAGTATAAATATACAATTACTCTAATAATTTTACTCTAATAATTTTACTACAAATATTAATAATAATTATAAGGAGACTGAATAATAATTTCATGCATTAGAGTGATCAACCTCAAAACAATAACAACGGGGCAGATCCTGATTATGAAAACAGTGTTTAATAGTTTCATCATGGAGTTAGTGGTGGTAAAAAGAATTTACAAATATAAATTACAGATGAATGAAAACTATATTGTATTTAATCATTTGTTCCTTAATTGTAAAACTAAATTATAGAACGAATAATTAAATTTAGATAATTGAAATAATTAATTGAAGGTAGATAAAATTAATTATAAAATGCTAATGAAATCAACTTAATCTAAATTTCTGCCAAAACATGTCATACACTCAAATAATAAATTATGAAATGTAATAAGAATCTCCCAGAGATATTTCGGTAAATAACTCCACTACGGTTTAGAGCAGAGACTAAGTCTATTCAGTGGTGCAAGTAAATTGGCTAAAACTGTGGGATCAACCCTTGGACCTGGTGGTCGGAATGTTATTTTACAGTCTCATCCCAATCAATAAGACTCTTTTCTTTCTCTAGACACACCTTTTAAGCCTTGTATAACTAAAGATGGAGTTACAGTCGCTAAATCACTGCAAGTATTAGGAAACAATAATTCACAGGTTGATAGTAGGACAGGTAGAAGATAAAAAATAAACAGTTAAATGGAGACTATCGGTGCTAAACTGATTGCTGATGCTGCAGAAAGAACAAATGAAGAGTGTGGTGATGGAACAACTACAAGCACCGTCATAGCTCATGGAATACTAAAGTAAGGCATTAAGGCATTATAATATGGGCAAATAAACCCTGTAGAGTTAAGGAAGGGTATCTAGAAGACAGTTGATGCCATTTGTAAACAGATTGATAAGATGAGCAAGTAAATTACTATACAAGATAATCTTTAAGACATTTACAACATTGCTTATATCTCCAGTAACGGGGACTCTGAAATGGCTGATTAAATCACTTAAATTCATTAGAAGATAGGTTTAGAAGGTGCCATAAGTATTCAAGAAGGAAAAGGTCACATAAAAACAGAAGTAAAATACATAGATGGTTACAGTTTAGATTCAGGCTACTTAAGTCCTTATTTTGCAGACACTCAAAAAAAAGATTCTTAAATCGATTATGAAAATGGAGTGTATGTTGTAACAATAGATCAAGTAATTTCTAACTCAAGGTAACTGCTGCCATTTTTAGAATTTGCTAAAAAGACACATAAACCACTGCTAATAATAGCAACTGATTTTGAAGCAGAGCCCTTGACAACATTAGTAGTCAATAAGCTTCAGAATAATTTGAAAATTGTTGCAGTTAAAGCCCCTTTATTTAGTGGAAGAGATTGCTTGGAAGATATTGCTGTTCTTACTGGGGCTAAGCTACTAAGTCCTGAATTGGGCTACAATTAATTAGATCGGATTGATCCTGTTTATGTGCTGGGTAAATGTTTTAAGATTTAGATTGATAAAAAGTAAACTGTAATCATTAAGGGAGAGGGTAAATAAAGCTTAGTAGATGACAGAGTTTAACTTCTCTAAAAATTTAAACTACTTTTCTTCTTTTATTTAATTTTCAATAATCAATTAATAATTACTCTAAGATTAACTGTAGGACAACATTATGTTGGGTGACTTTGATAAGGAAAAACTTCAAGAACGTATAGCCAAATTCAAGGGTGGGATAGCGATAATTTAAGCAGGAGGCCGTACAGAATTTGCAATGAATGAGTGTAGAGATAGGATCGAAGATGCAGTCCACGCAGTGAGAGCAGCACTTGAAGAAGGTATTGTAATAGGTGGAGGATGTGCACTGCTCTATGCAAGTTAACTAGTAAAGAACGAAGTTTAAGTTAGCAATAGAGAGCAGGAGATTGGTAGAGATATAGTCATCAAGTGCTGTGAACTGCCGCTTTAAAAGATATATTCCAATGCCAATTTAGTAGAAGAGGCTGAAGGAGGATTTATCACAGAGAAGCTGAAGGAGATTAATGATCATAGTATTGGATATGATGGCAAGTCAAAAGAAATTACTAACCTCCTGGATATTGCTCACAGTTAAAATTTTAAAATATGCAAGTTTCCTATTAAAATTATTTCTAGTTTAACAATAAAAACATAATAGACCCTGCAAAAGTAGTAAAGTGTGCTTTAAGATATGGAGCAGGTTTGGCTTCTATATTGCTTACTGCTGAATGTGCTGTTGTTGAAGAAAGTTATGATTTCCATCAAAGAATTCATGAATAGATCAAGATAAACCATTAGAATTTATTAATAATTAATGTTTATTATTAATTTGTACAAGTTTATGATTAAATGATTATTAATAATTAACTTAATTTCTTGTAAATAGTTAAATTAAATTATAAGGTGATTTGTAAAAAATGTGGTCAGAAATCTTTTTCTCAAATTTAAATGACTTTCGCAGATAGTTGTTTTCTAAATATTCACCCAAATAACTAGAATATGATTTGTATAAGGAACTTAAGTCACCTCCATATCAGTTTAATATTAATTGTGTATTTATATATTATTTTGATTATTATTATTGTATATTAATATGAGTATATCAACCATTTATAGAGGCTTTTGCAAATCTAGATCACCACTTGACATCAACAGAAATAAACATAGATCCGGTGTTTTAGACATAACATGAGATCACTGTTCCAACTCACTTGCCATTCATAGAGTACCCAAAGATTTCAATAGAGTATTGCAGTCCAATGAGGAAACTTGTGTTTATTAAGAATCCAGCAGTCACCTATGACTTTGATAGCAACACTCTGCGCTTGTGTAAAAATCATGTTCACTCCAAACAAGTAATACACATTTTAATAATAATTATTAAACAGGTGATGATGGAAGATTTCAGGAGGGAGAATATGCTGGCATATGACTATATTATTGAGAAGAGAGATTTGAGAGGGGATTTAGATAGACTGGCTTAGAGTTTCATAAGAGCTTGCAAAGCTGAATATATGGCTTCAGAAGCAAATCCAAGGACGCAATAGAAATTAGTTTAAATTATGTCAAATTATAGTATAATATTATTGCTCTAAAATAAATAAGTTGATAACGTGATTCTAAGGTGTGCAAATCATCAATTGAGAGTAAACAATTTAATCATATTATATGTATATTTAGAACCGTGGGATGTAAATATACAGAGCAGCGAAGGATAAATATGAGCCAGATGAGTGGCCTCAGGTTGCCAAGGAGGTTGTCCAGAGAAACCACAATGCTGTTAAATCTTAAATACCCTTTAAATCACTCAGAGAATAAATTAAAGAACAAATGAATGATAATAGTATTGGAGTATATTAATATTTTGAGTAATAAATATTTAGTTTCTTAATGGATAACTCTTAAAATTCAATGGTTACTTTTTTATAGCAAATAAAATTATTTATATATCATTCTTATAAAATAGGAAGTATTATTATGTAAGCTTTTTAAAGTCTAAATATTTATTTCCCTGAAAACCCGAATGATTAAATTATAATGTAACTCTTAATTCCAGATAATTATGGTGTTTTAATCACAATATATTTATCTAATGTACTTATATAAAAGACATTTATATACCTCTAACTCTAAATAATAATAATAAATATAAATTTTTTTTTTATTTATCAAATTATTACTTTCATAGTAGTGATAAAATAGTTGAAACTAAATATTTCGGCAAGCAGCTATATGATTGATGAAAATTAAAAAAAGTAAAAATAAAGAAATTGTAAATAGATTTAGAATTTTGTTTTAATTCATTGATTGAAATAATCCTCATAAATTCCTTAGTATCATAGCAATAATTAGATATAATATAGAAATTAGTATTATTTATAAAATTGAAAAATGGCACCAAAGAAGAAGCCTCAAGCTAAATAGCAGCAACAGAATAACCTAAGTTAATCAACTACTGAAAACTAATAATAAGAAGAGATTAAACAAGAAAACGGAAGTGAAGTCATTTAGAATGATATTGATGCTTCTCAATCGACTGTTACATCAACAGTTGATGCAACAGCTTCTTAAGAGTCTATAAAATTTATAATTATTTATATTATGCAAATAGTTATTGAGTCACAAACCTTATCAGCAACAGGTGGAGCATTAACCAAGGGGTAATTAAAGAAACTGAAAGCAAAGTAGAAAAAGACTGCCAATAGCAAGGTAAAAGATATCAAGAGAAAATTATCATGTGATCCAAACTCAGGTCCAGTCACTTTCTTAAAAGTTAACTAGAAAGTATAAGAGAAACTACCCAAATCTGCTGATAAGTAAGTATAAATATAAAAATGCTTTATATTATGATGGAAATTCCGCCAAAGATAAGATAATAATACTTATTGGGATGGAATAAGTGAAATAATGCAATTTATATAGGAAAAAGAAGAAAAATGAGAAGAAGGAAGAGACTGAAAGTGAGAGTGAATCAGAAAACAATGAAGATAGTTCAGATGCAGATGATAATGAAGATTTTATTGACTATAAAATTGATGGGTATCATGCCATGCATATTGGGTAATCATTCATGATTTTATTAATTCCCCATTGTTTAGTGAGATCTTGGATGGCAAGTACATTATCTTGAAGAAACTAGGATGGGGTCATTTCTCCACAGTCTGGCTTTCCTTCAACATTGCAGATAAGAAGCTGTATGCTTTAAAGATTTTAAGATCAGCGAAGAAGTATTTAGCTTCAGCTTATGATGAGGAGGCTATCTGCAAAATCATAGCAGACAATTATTTGCATCCTCAATGGACCAAATCAGTTCGTTAGTATCACAATGATCCCTCACTGACAATTACCAGAGACCACACTCACACTCTTTAGATGTATGATTGGTTTAATCACCATGGCACTAATGGCAAGCATTTCACCATGGCTTTCGAGGTACTAGGAAGAAATCTGCTATCTTTAGTCAAGAAATACGATTATCACGGAATTCCCATACCAATCGTGAGAGAGATCACAAGGCAACTGTTGATGTCTCTGGATTACATGCATCGTATTTGTAAACTCATTCACACTGATTTGAAGCCAGAGAATATAACATTTGCTTTAAGAGAGGAAGAGGAGTTTGACTTACTATATAAACATGTATTTTGCAGTCCTCTCATTGATCTGTTTGAGACCAAGGAGAAGATCATTCTAAATAATAAGCAATTGAAGAACCAAAAGAAGAAAGATAGAAAGAAGAAAAAGAAGCAACAAGCAAAGCCACTTGGAACTTAAGAGGAGGAGAAACAGTCTTAAGTCTTAGAAGATAATCAATCTGATGATCAAGAGGAAGTTATATAATTATAAATTATATTATATTTTTTTGCATTTTCTTACATTTTATAAAATAAATTAATTAATATATTGAAGAAACCAATCAACAAGAAGAAAATCAACCATAAGGTTCCAAAGCACAGTAATTAATCCAAGAAATGCGTAATAAAATAGTGGAAAAGGATAAGAAATATCACATAACATAAAATCGCAGGAATTAATCAGAGGAAACTAGATATTTAGCAGATAGATTGCTGACTAGAGATGAGAAAGATGATATTCTTGAGCATCCCCAGAGGAGACTCAAAAATGGCAAGCCAAAATATTTCAATAAAATTTATATAATAGAAGGAAATCATTTTATGTTAAAATAAATACATTTATAGATGAGTATAAATAGTACATGAGATTGAATTCTTAAACTAATCTTTGGAGTGATGTTAAGAAATTCAATGATTTCAAGCCAATGGAAGACATCGACTTAAAAGCATTGAAAGAAATGCAGTTTTAAGTCAAGATGGTAGACATGGGAAATGCTTGCTATATTGATGAACACTTCTCAGACAATTTTATTAATAATTACTATAATTTAATAGAAATAATTTATCTTTATCTTAAGTAAATACCGCATCTTTAAAATAATTAAAATTAAGAGTATCTAATGGATAATTTTTAATGGTATTTTTTACTATTTGTACTGATTAAATATAAAGGATTTAAAAATTTAAATAATTTCTTATATAAAATTTTATTATATATTCCCTTAAAATAAATTATCTTTTTAATTATATTTCAATATTATATCTTAATTCTCAGACATTATCTAAACTCGTCAGTACAGATCCCCAGAGGTGATAATCAGAGCAGACTACGATACATCAGCCGACATGTGGAGTTTGGCCTGTACAGTTTTCGAATTAGTCACTGGTGATTACCTATTTGAACCTAAGAAGGGTAAGAGCTATACTAAGAATGAAGATCACCTCTCACTAATCACTGAGCTACTTGGAGAGTGCAAGAATAAGAAGCTACTGCTTTAAGGAACAAGATCTGATGTAAGTTTTATAAGGCATGTGTTTTATGAATATTTATAGCGTTTTTACGATAAAAATGGGAAGTTAAAGAACATCAAGAAACTCAAGTACTGGTCACTCAGAGACGTCTTAATTGAAAAATACAGATTGCGTGATTTCGAGGCAACTGCTCTGGCTGATTTCTTGAACAAAATGCTGAAGTGGGATCCCAAGGACAGAGCAACAGCCTAAGAAATGATGAATCATCACTGGCTGAAAATGATGCCTAACTACAGCACAAAGATGGGTAGGAGCGAGCTCAGAGAATTCAAGAGAGTCTACAAGTACTCTGATGTAAGCAGTAGCAAGTCCAGGAAAAGCAGCAGTTAAAGTAAAGAAAAAGAAGAGTAAAAGAATAATGCAAAGAAAAGTGGAGACAAAGTAGAGGAGACTAAAAATTGAACAACACTTGTTCCGCCCGAAGATCCCCTTCCCACCCCTCTCCCCACCTCCCGGTCAATCGACCGAGACCCCCACCTCCCGGCCCCCTCCCCCACCCCCTAAAATACCCCATTTCATATCAAATTTTGTATCTAGAGGGTCTAAATCGATTTCCTTCTTGACATCTCGACATCATAAATCTTATTTTATATAAAATTACATAAAAATTTTCAAAATTCTTTATTTCAATGTTAGTGCCTTATATGATATAAATTTTATGATTTTATAAGTTTCACTATCTTTGTCAACCATTTTTAAACTTTCTCAATAAAATTTAAATTAAAAAAACTTTTCTATTGAATAATATGAGAATTTGATTTCTTAATAAAATTTATATACTATATTATACAAATTTTATTTTAATATATTTTTTACCCCTTAAATCAACTTCATTCGACATAATTCGAAGAAAAAATCTGATTAATTTTTTAAGTTTTTAATTTTAGATAATTATAAAAAATCATGAAAAATTTATTAACCAAAATGTGAAAATTAAAAACTTAAAAAATTAATCAGATTTTTTCTTCGAATTATGTCGAATGAAGTTGATTTAAGGGGTAAAAAAATATTAAAATAAAATTTGCATAATTTAGTATATAAATTTTATTAAGAACTCAAATTCTCATATTATTCAATAGAAAAGTTTTTTTAATTTATATTTTATTGAGAAAGTGTAAAAATGATTGACAAAGATAGTGAAACTTATAAAATCATAAAATTTATATAATATAAGGCACTAACATTGAAATAAAGAATTTTGAAAATTTTATGTAATTTTATATATAAAATAAGGTTTATGATGTCGAGATGTCAAGAAGGAAATCGATTTAGACCCTCTAGGTACAAAATTTGATATGAAATGGGGTATTTTAGGGGGTGGGGGAGGGGGAGGGGCGGGGAAGGGGGTCTCGGTCGACCGGAGGTGGGGGAGGGGTGGAGAGGGTGTCTCGGTCGACCGGGAGGTGGGGGAGGGGGTGGGGGGAGGGGATGCTCGGGCGGAACAAACACTAATTAGAAAAAATAAATAGAAATAAATTATAAATTAAACTATTGATAGCTTTATGAGTTCAATATAAATATTCCATACTTAAAATAGTTCATAGAATAGGTAAGACTATAATTAATTTAAAATCAAATTTAATCTGAATAGAAAATGGTCTGAATTTCATGCTACGCAATACCCTTTATGATAGTGTATGCGATCTTTAACACACTCAAAGATCACATCATCAACTGGTTCAGGGTAAATCAAGCTATTAGAGACTTCGAGAAAAGCAATCAATCAAATAGTCAGGAAAAAGACAAAGACAAAACTGATTCAAAGGAACTTAAAACATCTAAGAATGAAAAAGATGATAGTATTCTTGACAGTACTAACAATACTACTGAGATACTTGAAGAAAATGAAATAAAGCAATGATATAATCTAATAACAATAATATGGAATGGAAGACATTGCAATAAGTGGATTTTATGATGAATTCAATATAATGAGAGGTGTTTCAAAAACCGAGAGGATTGGAACAACTGAGTAACAATTGTATTCATCTGTAATTTTCTTTTATTGCCGTCTACATTCTGATAGGATCTAACTTATCAATAATTTTCTTAATCTTTTAATTAACTTTTAGAGTTTCTTTATAATATTAATTAAACGTAATTAGTTTGATCTAGTCACCTGAATTATTAATTATAAATTAATATATTAATAATTAAAATGTTTGACAGTGTGAAGGAATACGCATACTCAGTGTAAGTACAAACACTCATTCCTCTAATATCTTGATTCCCTTGACCCCAAAACCCCTTCACACTATTATTTTTAGGAAGGAGAAAGTAAAGGACACAGTGACAACTTACACTGCTAAGTCAGATATCGATAAGATTCTGATTGAAGCCACTGGCAATGAAAATTGGAACATTGCAAATTCTAAATTGCAGATACTCTCGGAAGCATGCTATCATCAGTAAGTTCATAAAATTGTCAAAGATTTATTAATATTTTAATAGTGATTAATGCTAGAAGATATTGGATCATTTGAAAAGTAAACTTGATTCACCTGTTTTTGAATGGAGGCGAATTTTAAAGGTAAGAATGGTAATTGATTTGATATAGGGGGGGGCTTATTTATATTAGGCAATTGATTTAAATTACTGTAATTTTTATAACCTATTAAAATTGATTGATAATTATACCACAAGTTAATCATATCTTTTACTAAAATACTTCATGATTATCTCATATCAGAATCTTTTAAGTTATAATATTAAAATGCATTTAATAGTCTCTCCATGCACTAGAATACATAATCAAGAACGGTCCTCCAAGACTTCAGGGTGATTTGAAGTATGAAATGTACAAGATTAACAACCTATAAAATTTCACACATTTTGAGGAGGGTGCAGATAAGGGTTCTTCAATCAGATAGAAGAGTCATTAGATTTGTGATTTACTGACAAATCAGCAAAAATATGAAGAAGAGCGTGAGTAGGCAAAGCAGTATAGAGATAAGTTTTATTCCTAGAATAGTGGTTTGCCCACAATGAGTAGCTCTTCGCAATCATGTAAGATTAACTATTAGGATTATTTACAAATTCATTGTAGCTTCTTAATATGGAGGTGGTGGCAGTGCTTACAGTAATTAAGGATATGGTGGATATGCGCCAAGAAAGGAAGAGAGCACTTTAAGTTCGATAAAAGATAGCGTAGGAGGAATGGTTGCAGGAGCTGGTTCAATCATATCTGGATACTTAGGTAGTAAAAAAGAGGGAAACATTGGTGCAAAATCAGGGGGTAGTAATATGATGGGATTTGGTAGTGACTCTTACAATTAAGGAAGTAGCGGTTATTAGGGAAGCAGTGGTGGCTACTAGGGAGGTAACAGTGGAGGCTACTAAGGAGGAAGTGGTGGTTATTCAGGAAGCAGTGCCTATGATCCCCCTTCAAAGTAATCAGACTCATTCGGCGGTAGCCATGAGAAGAAATGGGGTGCACCGTAACAAAATCCTCCACTGGCAGAATCAAACAAAGCACTCTGGGGTTAAAGCAGTAAGTACGATGAGTGGAAACCAAAGAACACTGAGGCAGATAAGGATAAAAACACAACAACAAAAGACAAGAAATCAGACAAGAAGAAACCAAGAAAGCATAGAAAGAGGTCTTCATCGTCAGATTCCTCATCCGATGATGAAAAAGATAAGAATAAGAATGGTAGTAAAAAAGAAGAAATTAATCTATTGGAATTAGATCCAGCTCCAACTCAATCTTCAACAAGCAGTAATCAACAGATTGACTTATATTTTAAATAATTATAATACCACTATAAAATAATTCCAATGGAGGAAAATAATATTCCCATCAATAAAATAAATATTCAAAAAGGTATTATATATATTAATTACTAGGCGAGGCAGATTTGCTTATTTAATTATATAAATGGTAAAAAACTTAAATATTTTATAAGATTTGCAAAACTAATTCAAAACAACTTAAATAATAGTGAAACATACAAAACCAATTATAAAAGAATAAACCTAAAAATAAAAGAAGCAATATAAAAAATCAAAGAAGCACAAACATGAGAAATCTCTTAACCCAGAGATCAAAATAAAAAGATCTTAAGAGCCTCAAAATAAACTCCAAGGATTCTTCCCTCTGCTTAAAAATTTCAATTTGACAGTTTTGATTTTAACTTTCCTTAAAAATACAAAAATATTGAAATGTCTCTCCCGACTATCACGAGCATCCAGATTAATATCATTAAATTCACTTGTTTTGAAAAACCTTCATATTAATAAAGATATCACGCATTTAATACCAAATACAAAGGCACTAAACAAATTTATCTAAAATACTCTGATTGATCACACAATGCTGTAAGTACTGGACTTAAGTGAAGTGATTATTAAGAAATATGATCGAGTTCATTAAAAATTGTTTAGTTAAAGTTTGAAATTAATAAGCAAAAACTTGCTAGAATTTTATCACCCAAAATGGCTTCCGAATGCAGAGAGTTTGTAAGTTATTAGTAAATTAGAATTTAAGAATCTAAAAATATTGAGTTTACCTAAAATATACACAAATGCAGACTCAACATAGTTTTTAAAAATGATACCTTAGCTACACCCCAACTTACTGAAAATATGTTTCAAAATTGATGAATATGTTTCAGCATTACCAGTTGACTAAATATTCGAAAAGTCTTAAAATTTAAGTGAACTGCAGGTATCTTTTGATTTACCCAGATGTGTGTTAGAATCTGGCTCAGAATCTCGTCTGCCTACTCCTCATGACAAACGAATGATAACTTTGCCTACTTACACTAGACTAAAGAAATTGACTTTAATTTTAAATACAGAGCCTTTGTTTATGTGTTGGATTGATATGTATATGCTTTTTATAGATGCTGTAAATTTAGAGCATTTAGAAGTTGTTAGGAATGTCAAATTCAGAACAATTTCATCACAATAGAGTAGACTCTTTAAAGTGCTACCTGACTCACATTACTATCCCTTAGGCTTGAAGGGTAGAATTAAACTGACAAAGTTAAGAACACTTATAGTGAAAAACTATCTAAGTATGTATATGATTATCGATTTGATACAGCTCAATAAGAATCTTACTTATTTGAAACTCAACAGGAAATCTTTTAATTAGCAGTTAATACTCTCTGATACTTTATTTCTAGAGAGAATTGATGTCAAATTAGATTAAAAGGCTTCCTTAATCCTAGGAGAGAATTTAAGTTTAAAACAAATAAAAACAAATTGCAAGTTGGAATTAAATTCGAAATTACCTCATCTAGAAAAGTTGATTTATTTGAATGGGTATAAACCTTCAAAAATAGAGAGTTAACAATTGAGTTTATTTGCTTATACTCTTAAGAATATAGTCTGTGAAAAGAGATAAAACTTAGAGGAAGATGTACCAGTTAACACTTTCTAGTAAAATTTACTTAAGAAAGACGATGACTGGGTATTATTAGATGAAATGGGATGGCTTCCAGAAAGCCATCATATATCTTAATTATCAAATATTTAGTAATTATAATTTAGTAATTCAAAATGTACAAATTTGATTATAAATACAAGATCTCTAAAAAGCTTAAAGCTTTATAAAATGGATGAGTTACAGCAAATTTAATTTAAAAATGCTAGAAATTTAAATTATCTAGAGCTACAAGCTATTTAAATAAAGAAAATAAAATTTAAAAGTTAAAATTTACGAAATCTTTTTGAACTCCAATTAGATGTTGGTAATATAGAAAATAATCTAGAATTATTTTTAGAATTAACTAAACTTAAAAGTATCAGGAAAATTATTTATAAAGGAAATTTTTATTAGCAGCAATAAACTAAAAAGAAGTTAAGAATAAGTATAAGTAGTAAGTCACTTGAAGTAATTAGATTAATTTAATATGCGAATGAAAAATCAAATTTAAGTATTATAAGATTTAAAGAGTGTCCTAAACTTTTTGAGGTTGGGTTAGAGAATTTCAAAGAATTAAAACTTTTCTAGTTGTTAGATAACACAAACCTCATCTAAAACATTTTTCTAAAGAACATTGGTGAGTATTTCAGGACTCTACAAATAAATAACTCTTTTAACTTAAGGAATTTCGAGCTGTTTTGTGAGTCACATTTATAACTTAATGAAATTACAGATTCTTCACAAGATTACTATAAATACCAATTTTGGGATGAAAATGTTCATCCATCAGAATTGAGGAACTTCAAGCCCTCAAGTAACTTGAAATATTTCAAGTATTTAATAACATTTCATAATGGCTTCCCTACGAAAGCAGGAATGAAATGGAAATCAGGACAGTCTCAAGTTTATTTCAGAAACTAGAATTAAGGCAAAGAACGCTCTCTAGATTTGACAAGGAGATTATTCCCATTCTTACACAAAATAATGCATGAGGATTTATATATAAATGGTTATGGAGTGCCTGTGGAGAAATAAGCTTCTGATTAATTTTAAAGCAAACGAGGAGGGATGTTCAAGAAAATCAAAAATAATGGGAAGATGTACAAAAATACAAAGGAGAGCATAAAAGAAAAAGAAATCTACCCGAGAGAAGGGGTAGATACATTTAATTATGAGGCACAGCTTTATATGAATTAGGACGAGTTGGACTATTAATGATATTTATACAGGGATTATAATAGGATTGTTAATCCTTTTGTATTTAAAATATAACTTAAGTGGTAATATCCTTACATTTTTAATTCAATTCTACTGTTTATTAGACTATTAAATGTTTTTGTATATATTGACTTCTTTGATTTCGGAACATCATCTAATTAACCTTAACCCCAAAAACCATAATCAGATAATCTACTTGACTTATTTGGTTCACAGCCAACTTCATAACCCCAGCAATAGTCTCAACCTTAATTCCAACAATAGTAATAGACACCAACTTCTTAATAACCATCAATCCAGGATTTACTTAATTTGAACAGTCAAGTGAATAGAAATCTTCCAACTGGCGCTTAATAATAATTCCAAGGTGGTAATAATTAAAATCAGCTTAATAATTTTAATTTCCCATAAAGTTCAATGTAGCAGCCTCATTAACAACAATAATAATAGCAGTTCTAAAACACTCAATAATAATCAAACTTGCAATAGACTGCTAATTTATTTGGCAATCTTAACTTAAATAACTCCAATTAATAATAAAATTAGCAATAATAAAATAGACCATCAAATGTAACTTAGCAACAACAGCAATCAAAGTAATTTTAAAAATATATAATTAATTATTATGAATTATACAGTTGCTAATCAAATTAGAATAATTTAAATATTCAAGTTATTGGTACAAAATTATCTATTACTAAGGAAATATATCAAAGATATCATAAAATATAAAATTATCTACAGATATGACAAAAAACTCTAAATTTGTATTTATTTCAACGGACCAAGTAAACAAGTCATTAACAAAATCTGTATACAAAAATAAATAGTCAAAACAAACAGAAAATTCAGATAAATGGTAATGTGAATACTGTACTAGAACATTCAAAAGAAGATATAATTGCGTAAATCATGAAGAAAAGTGCAAACTTAAAAAAGTAGATTAATCTGAAATAAAAAAGATAAATATAAAAATATCTGATGACACAGAGGAATTGGAGTCTATTGAGGGACCAGCTGAAGTTACCTATGAAATACCAGAAGGCTATTATTTTGGATATGTTCTACAAGAAATCAACGCTGAGAATTAAATAACAAAAGAATAGTTGAAAGTAATGTTTTAGCAATAAATTGAAGAACATGAGCGTAGTAACAATGTTTAATGATTTAACTTTTAATAAAAGAAATTAAATTTACAATCGCTTTATAAATTTATATTGAATAGCAGTAGAAGAAAAGCACTAATCCATCTGATGCATGGGAAATGGGGCAAGGGTTGATTAATTTAAATAATTTAAATCAAGGGATTAATATGAGTGAATTAGATAAAGAATTAGCAGCTAGAAATAGCAACACTTTTGATGCTATTTACTAAATAATTTCCTTTATTTCTATATACTTTTCAAAACTCAAATCCAGTATACATTAAGACTGATCAGCAGTAAAACAATGCAAACCAAGCTCCTAAATTCATTCCCAACGTTGGGTTTGGATAGAATTAAAACCCACATCACGCAGCTCCAAATATGATGAACACTCAAGAATAAATGATAAATTCAATGCGTTAGTAGTAAAATCCCTTAGGTTAAAATATGGGTGGATAACTATAGACAGGGTTTTAATCAGGTTTAATGTTTAATTAGTAGAATCTAGGTGGTGCTGGTGGCATGAATATGGGGATGTAAAACCAATAATAAAGACCATCAATGGGAGCATTCAATTAATAGCAGTAGCCAAATAATCACAATTTCAACTTCGGCAATCAGAGTCAACCTACAGGAAGTGCAAACAATAACAGTAATTTCAGTTTGTTCTGAAACAACAGGGAATGGTGAACAAGCTAATAGTATGATTTGATGATTATTTTATCTTTAATATATTTAACTTATTTATAAATTTATTGCTAAAAATATAACATTCAAAAATGTGTAAGTAATATTTTATTGATAATCCTAATGAATTTATATGCAAATTTGCAATAATAAAATGAAATTTTATCCAAATTAAAGAAATTTGTTAAGCCAACTCGAAAGATATCAGTAAGTTAGTTTCAGTTTCTATTTTTTCACTATCACACTAATGACAAATTTTTTGAATGATAATTGTTCTAGTTCTTTCGAGATACACCAAAAAAGACTAGATGATATGAAGAAAGATCTTGAATTGAAAAAGAAGAAGAAATTCACAATAAATTTATTTTATCAATAAATTTCTCTCATTTTTATCCATAGATTTGTCATTTTTAAATATCATTTAATATAACTTTTA
This sequence comes from Oxytricha trifallax, assembly GCA_000711775.1. Classification (NCBI taxonomy): domain Eukaryota; phylum Ciliophora; class Spirotrichea; order Sporadotrichida; family Oxytrichidae; genus Oxytricha; species Oxytricha trifallax. Next base: position 23,177 of record ARYC01003995.1, read on the forward strand.
TATGCAATTTATTGAATTCCAGATGATGGATGCAAAGCAGAATGAAATACTATAACGCACAAATAAAAACAAGCAGCATTCGCATTAATTTCAGGAGTATCTGAAGATGATTGAGATACAGAGGACTAATGAAAGTTTAATTCGTAGGATTGAAGATATCAGCCACCGCAGCAACACCCAATAGATAGTATCATAATATATTGCAATTATTTCATTATATATATATTATATATATTTTTTACCATAGTAATGATTCATAGTTCATTTAATTTCTCAGCTATTAATTGTAGAAAACCCTGCTTATAATTAATTTTATATTTAATTAGCGATTTACTAAATTATTAAATTACTATAACCAGCGCTCACAATCGATTGAAATTATAGAACACAATCTGTCAACAATAGACGACACAAAGAAGCTAATAAAAGATAAATCAAATCTCTCGATATCCTTCATTCAACCCCAAATCAAGAAATTCAGTTTAAGGGAGACAAAGCGAAAGTAAGAAGAAAAACAGATTAATGATGAGAACAAGAAAATGATGATGCGAATATTAAGCAAGAACCCAAGTGTCTCTTAATATATATTAATTTACAAAAACTTTTATATACTGTTTTAAATTTATAATTAAACTCTACTTAGAAAATGCATAGAGACTATGAAAAGCACAAAGCAGCAAAGAACTTATTAAGCCAATACCAACATGATGAATATTTCGATAAAATGTAAAATATTTAATGATTTACAACTTTTATCTCTATAGTTACAAAAAGCGAAAACTAAGTATAGCTAAGCTACCTCCCTTGAATTCAGAACATAAACGTGGTGGCTACTACTAAAATAAAGAGGACAATATCATAGATTACTAGTTCTATGAATCATCCACTTAAGTGAACAAAAGTGCACTAAATCACTACCATAGTATTAATGATTACGAAGTAGGAAATGCAGAGAATTTATAGGACTATAACTCATACATTAGTCCAGAGTAAAATTATGGAAGTTACACATATATAAATGAGAGATCAGTCAAGAATTTAAGTTAATCTCCACCACCATTGATTGTTATAAAGCAGCCTATTTCTAATTAGATAAGTGCGATATAATCAAAGCCAAAGAGTCCATAAGTTATACAATAAGTTGATGCATAGAATGATTATAGTGTTAACTCTTCCAGAGATTTAAAATAAAATGGAAATAAAAATTAATAAGAATTAGATAACTCATTTGATGCAATTAATGATGATTAATAAGTTTTGGGTATGATAGAAATTAACTAGAATTAAAATACTTTTATTGATAAAAATTAGAAAAGTTCTTCTCATTTCGAGGAATAAAAGTAAAATCTGGAAAGTAAAGTATTGCAAGAAAATCATTAATAAGACTCACACAAACTAGATTAATTACTTTAATAAGACTCTATCACAATTAGCTAGAAATAAAATTCATTAGTCTCTTAAATATAATCATCTAAGTAATCCCCTGCTAAACTTATCGATGAAGATTTCTACGATATTCCTGATCTTAATTCAGCAGATATAAACTTAAACATCCTACCCTCTCCCAGTCAATCACCGTAGGAAAAACTGAAATAATTATCTGACAGTACTAATAAATTAGACTAATAGAATTAAAGTGTGAAATTAACAAAGAAAATAAGTTTCTCTTCCCCAAAGAATGAATCAATAATCAAAGATCAGGTTAATAACTCACATTAAAGCATGAGATAGTCAGTTAATTAGATAGACGATGTTCATATGTTTGAGGAGAGTAATTAAGAGTATCAGGATGATTTCGAATGAAAAAGTTTAATATTTATGTTAGAAGTGTTTAAAGTACTAATTAATTTAGCCAATAGTAAATTTACATGTAATTGATGAGAGCAATATATTTTTAAATTAGTTAATAATAGAACAAATTGCATATTTTATAATTTTATAATATAAAAAATCATACTATTCGGATAAAAATGTTCGCAGTAAATTTCTTCAGAGGCATATTTGAGTGGCTTGGTTTCTTCCAAAAGAATGCCAATATTGTGTTCTTGGGTCTCGATAACGCTGGAAAGACTACACTTCTGTACATGCTACAAAGCGATAGATTCACACAGACAGATTCAACTATTCACCCACATCAAGCAGAGGTTACTATTGGAAATATCAGATTCAACTCCTAATAAAATATCAAGCGCTTATTAATTAGAGTGATAGATCTAAATTTAGATTTAAAGTATGATTAATCATTAAATCCTACGATCTAGGTGGTCATATACAAGCACGTAAGACTTGGAAGGAGTACTGTGGTCAACTCGATGGAATTATTTTCTTGGTTGACGCTGCAGATAGAGAGCGTATCAGCGAGACTAAGCGTGAGTTAGATTCACTCCTAGAGATGAAAGAGCTCGAAAATGTTCCATTCGTAGTATTCGGCAATAAAATCGATAAGAAAGACTCAATGAAGGAGGAAGAGCTAAGAGAGTACTTGAACCTACATTTCCATCAGACTTTCGGCAAGGACCCCAAGCAAAAGAACCCAGGTGCCAGACCAATTGAAGTATTCATGTGCAGTGTGATGAAGAGAGTAGGCTACTCCGATGGCTTCCAATGGCTCTCAAGCTTCCTCAAGTGAACAATAAAGAATGAATAGTAGTTATAAAGTGAGTGAGTCAACTAGCAGCGAGAACAAAACATCCAAAGCAGAGACATCGACTAATTATAATAAAGAGACTTACTTAATATTGTCATTGTTTATTAAAAATTAAATCCAAAAAAGTGTTCTTGTGTGTAGCGCAGATAACTGTGCATTATATAGATAGACTTTGTTTTGCTTTTGTATATTCACTCGCTAATGCTATTTCATTAAATCAATAATTCATAAATATTCAAAATTATGCTATACAAAGCAAATAAGAGTTCAATATCCTGAATTTGAAAAAAATTCTTAAATACAGATATTCAAATTACAGATGAATGGATTTAGCTGAATATTTCATTAACAAGCATTTAGAATCATAAATAATTATTAAATTCAATGAAAGTTTTGTGATATAGAAAAACATAAATATCCTTATTTCTCGATATGAACTTTAATTACGAAAATAATTTCAAAGGAAATCATACAATAGTTTAAAAATATATTTTATATCAATTTAATCATTATACTAAAAAAATGTTTTAATTTCGATAATAAGTATTACAGATCATTTGATAAAAAATACAAATTATAAGCATGTTAAGATAATGATTTATAGAATTAAGATTCAATTAATTTTTTTTTAAATTCAAATTATTAAAAATTATATAAAAATTACATAATTCAAATTACTAAATATTAATTAAGTTACTTTAAATATTTAGATATTTAAACAAATTTTTATATAAACATTTTAATTAAAAAAAGTATAAATTTATTATTTTTAAAATTATTAATGAGATTAATTGATAATATGAGACTTTAAGTGTACTCATTCATTAATATGAACTTTAATTTTAGAGTGATTTCAAAATTATCAAAGCATGAAAGAAAATTGGCTTTGTTAATTAAAAATGTAGACTCAGAAAATAAATAATAAAGAAATATGAGAATATACATAAAAGCAATTCCTAATATAATTAATGGACTAAGTTATATTTATGAATTTAGCTATGAATTTACAATAGTAATAAATCCTTAGCTATAATAGCTTTTAGCTTTTTAAGATATATTTATGCAATTAATGCCAAAATCTATCGGTAAGAAAGTTAAAATTAACTATGAGATATAATATAAAAATAATTAAGACTATTTTAAACTATAATCTTCTGTCAGTATATGGGAAGAATAACATTAAATAAATAACCTTTTTGACAAAATAATTATTTATAAGGCTCTATTGGATGGGTTTATGAATCTTCAAAAATAATTGGAAAGTTTTAGAGCGTTTATAATTAAAGATTCATTTTTAGGTGGGAAATATTTAATTTATAAACAAAAATAGTATTAGTATTATTTCGAAAAGAGAAATAATTAAGTATGTGATTAAATAAGGAATGAATTTTTATCTAATCACAATCGTAAACAATTTGAAAATAGGAAATTCAAAGAAATAAAGATAATCAATTCACTGATTTTAAATTCTCATGTATTTTTGGATCTCACAGGTATAGAAAAATTGACAATTAAAGATTCATCTTTAAATGAATTTACATAGGAAGTTATTAAATCATATGATAAAGGTTACGACCTACTGGTATGTTGGGAGTATATCCCGACATATTCCGGTACTCCGGAGTTCGAAACCGTGAAGGCACTCGGTTTTTACGAGATAAGTCCCGGATCTGAGAACCTCCTCAGAATACGTCAGGCAAGGTATAGGGGGACCACGCCAATAAAAACGTCGACTGTTGATCATATAAGTCGTGTTAAAACTAAATGATACACCTATTCTTGCAACCTGGGGTTGAGTGCACCAAGGATAGGATAGGAGTTAAGAGACAAACCGCTTGGATTCTCAGATTGGACTCTATTTGCTGATGAAAAGTAAGAACAACCTTACGTAAGAAATCCTCAGCAGAGTATCTCTCGGGGTTTTCCCCCCTCAGCAAAGCCAAACAATTAGTCTTTACTGAGAAGGGGTTTTACCCGAAACATAAGCACTCATTAAGAAAGTCAGTCATTAGTAAAAAGGGAAATTCATTTAGTAGCGCACAAGACTGCTATACCACAAAGGGGGTTCCGGCGTGTTCCCCTTGCCTACCCAATTGTGGTGGCATGTTAGCATGAGCCAGATGCCCAAGCTGGCCTCCTTTACCTACAGGGAGGACTGACGGTGTCGATAGTCAAAAGTATGAAGTAAAATCCTAATAACTATCTGGCTGGCTTAAGCCCCAGTATTAATTTCCTATAAGCATTAAATAATAATAATAATAATATGATAAAGTAAAAAATTTAAAATTGATCAATAAAATTTAATCCATTTTTGCAAAAAGAATAGACTAACGAATTAAAAACTCTCTAAGGTAATTTAAAATATAAAACTTTAAAATATTCAAAAACTTAAGTAAACTAACCTATTTTTTAATGTCTTTTCAAGAATTTTAAGAAATAAAAGAAATCTTAGAATAAAATTTCAAAAACAACTTTGATTTGACGCTTCATAGTAATATTGATTTTACTCTAAATCAAATTTGCGACAATGGATTTTTCAAAGCAAATTTTAAAGTTATATTTGTATTAAAGTTTTTAACTCTAATTGAATAGGAATAGATTCCTTACTATAAAAACAGAAAATAGTAAAATAATACATAAAATGCCATTTAATTAGCATAAGAAATATTTTCATAAAGTGGAATTTGCATTCAGAAACTCCCATACTCTCATAACAAATTTTCTAAAAAATCAATAATTTCTCTAAGGATTTTTATTTTGTAAAATTTTAATAATCTATAGAAAAATGACTAATTTTTGGATTTATTTGTGGTTGATTACTATTATAGAGAAAAGGCTAAATTAAAATATTTTAAGTAAAAGTGATCAAAATATTAAATATTGAAAAGACACCGATATTAATTAATTATAGTAATAAGTATATAAATACAAAAGTAATATCTAAAATTTTCAGATTAATGAAGAAACTCACAATAAAAAGTCTATCCATTTAAATGATCACAATTAATATTTCTATTTTTATAATGAGTTAATCTTTTATGAATAATGACATTATTTTAATTGAATTAATTTATCATCAAATTTTTTATGATGAATTTTAATATAATAGATGCATTTAACGATTAGCTTTATTATTTTCAATTTTAGTTAAAAAATAAAAATAATATATAAATAAGAGGAGTAAAAGTCAAAATAAAATTTTAAAATATCAAGATAATTCAATTGTTTAAAATTTTTTCAGTTGCATTAACTACCAAATATTTCGAAATCCAACATATTATTTATATTTTTATTTTTTTATTTCTAAAATTATTTAAATATTTAACTTAAAATGAGAACAATCATTACAAATTATTGGACAATATTAATTAAAATAAATAATATTGTAGGAATACAGTTGATTTGGAATAGATAATTAAAATTAATAAAAAATAAATTCTTGGCAGTTAACTTTCTGGAGACCTAGTCAAAATGGTATTTGCTCAGAAGAGAATTCAAAATTAGCAGGACTTTACTATTGGCGGTACCCCTCTGTCGCATTCCTAAAGTGAGATAACTTAACTTTAATTTTTAATAATTTGTTTAGTAGATTTTAATGCCAAAATTAAAGTTAAGTTATCTCACTTTAGGAATGCGACAGAGGGGTACCGCCAATAGTAAAGTCCTGCTAATTTTGAATTCTCTTCTGAGCAAATACCATTTTGACTAGGTCTCCAGAAAGTTAACTGCCACGAATTTAATATTTATTAATTTTAATTATCTATTCCAAATCAACTGTATTCCTACAATAAATAAATAAGTTAGAAAATGAAACTTCCTGATAATACAAGATTATTAATTTACTCTTATTTAAAAATAATTTATAATTTCTAAAAAATATCAAAATTATCTATTCACGAAAGATTACTTGCTTTAGGTATAAAAGATCTAATTCCATAAAAAGGAATTTCTTAAAATTTGAGAATAGACATTTGATATTTTCCTAACATCATTAATGGGCTAAGATATATCCATGAATTCGGTTATGAATATACTCTTGCTATCGGAATTTGTATGGGGCATTAAATTTTAGCTTACTATGATTACTTTTTGCAAACTATGCCTAAATATGTAGGATAAAAAGTAAAAATTAATTATGAAATATCCTCAAGTTTGTATCAGCTTGAATCACTAAGCATTTGGTAAAAATAACACCAAATTAAAAACAATTGCTTTGATAAATTGACATTAAGATTTTAAACGAATGGGTTCACTAAAGTACAATAATAAGCACAATTCTTTAGAGTTTTAATATTTTAGAATTGCTTAATAGGAGGACATGGACTGTTGGATAAATGTAAACAATATCAAATTTATATAAATAATGGAAATAATTAAGAATTTAATAAATTTAAGAAAGAATTTATTGAAGATGATCTCTCCAAAGTTAATAGTTTTAAATTCAAAGAATTAAAGATAAAGAATTCTTTGATTTTAGATTCTAGAATGTTCCAAGAATTCTAAAATATAGAAAAATTATCAATAATTAATTCATCATCAAATTAATTTGCTTATTAAATAATAACTTCATATGATAAAGTAAAAGTTTTAAAGTTAATTTATCGTTCTTATCCCAATCTTTTTAATTATAAAATTTCATTACAGCGAGTTAAAGAATTTCAGACACTTTTAAATATCGCAAATCTTAAATCATTTACAAATTTAAGAAAATTAACAATTTCACTTGTCTTTCGTAAAGATAAATATGATATAAAGCAAATTTTGGAATAAAATTTTATATATGACTTTGATTTAACAATATATTGCTTTTTAGATCTTTCATTAAGTGATATTTGCGATTTTGGCTTTTATAAATCAAACTTTAAAGTAAAGATTTTACCAATCAATTTAACACTAATTGATTTGAATTAATTCCCTCATATTGAATTGAAGTAATTGGAAGAATAATTTTAATAAAAAAGCAATCTCTAAGTAATTTAGGAAATATATTCTTAAAACCACATATTAATTTAACAAATGCCTTATTTTGATCCAAAATTTAGTAGAAAATCTAAATTCAAAATCAGAGTTCAAAAGGAAGTTTAAATATTAATTCAAAATGAAATAAATAAAGCTAGCTTATACTTTGATTTATTTTAAGTAGATTATTTAAATGAAAAAGTAAAGTTGGTACAAATAAAATAGAGAATAGAACAAAAATGATGCAAGTGAAATAATTTATAAGATTAGTAATTATTATAATTCATTATTTAACAAATTTAAATCTTAGACTCTTAAATATATGTCTTATCTGAAATTCGGATTATCTAATAAGTAGAATTTATAAATTCAATAAATATTGATAATTATAATTATATTTAAAAAATGTAATATAGTTTAATTTTCTTTATATTTTTTTAATTTAACTTATTTCAAAATTTAAACTTAATCAAACTAATAAATTTAATTATTAAATGTTTAACTTCAAAATAATAAAACTTACCAATATATTCTAATTGAATTTAACTTAAGATACTTCATTTATCGAAAAGAAAAGTTATAGAATTCCTTTTACTTATTTTAATTATCTATATTATTATGTTGATAAATTTCAATTCTTAATAGAATAATAAACAAAATATAAAGCACAATTTTAATTTTTATTATTTTTTAAAAAAATTTATTTATATCAAATTAACTTGAAAATAGTCATTTTATTTTGAATTAAATTTATTTTAAATATAAAAATTTATTATACTTTATAAACAAAAATTCTAATAACAAATTAAATCAATATATCTTAAATTATAATTAAAAAAAAGCAAACAAATATATTAATTATGAAGATCTCAATTTTATTAAAATAATGAATGAAATTAGTTGTCATTATTTTAAATATTAGATTTGTTGAATGTAAACTTTAAATAAGTATTTCTAATTTTTTTAAAAGTTTAAATATTAAAATAGAATTATGAAATTAACAGATAACAGCAAACTCTAGATATACTCATTTTTCAATATGAACTTTAATTTCAAAATCATATCAAATCTTTCTAAGTCTGAAAGATAATTGTCTTTACGTATCAAAGATATTACCCCAGAAAATAATTAAAATTTTAGAATATATCTGAGTGATATCCCTAATATCTCAGATGGCCTCTCATATATACATGAATTTAGCAATTAAATTACATTTGTATTAAAAGCAGATTAGCTTAAATAGTATTAGGCATATTATGACTTCTTTTTGCAAACTATGCCTAAATCTATCGGACAATATGTTAAGATCAATTATGAGATGGAATAAAAAGATGAATAGAATTTTTTTCAATTAAATGCAGTTAGCTTATGGCAATAGAAATATTAAATTACCAACTGCTTTGATAAAGTAATTATATTAAAAACAGATACAATTGGATTCAAAACAATCTAAAAAAATATAGAAAACTTTAGAGTTTTAATCTTTCAAAGTAGCTATTTAGGAGGAGAATAATTATTCGAAAAACAGAAAAGTTATAAAGATTTTTTAAAATTGGGAAATACTCAAGAATGTGATAAAATTAGAAGTGAATTTTTAGAAGATGATTTATCTAAAATCCAAACTAATGAAATCAAATATTTAAAGATAAATAATTCAATAATTTTAGATTCTAAAATGTTTTAGAGTTTTGCAAATGTTGAAAAATTATCAATTCTAAATTCAACTTTAAATTCATTTACTTATGAAGCAATTTCGAAATATGATAAAATAAAGGAATTAAAAATTATCAATTACTTCCTACCTAACACAAACAAACTTCCAACTAAATAAGTGCATGAAAACATGTAGAATTTCTATATACCAGATATTAAGCCATTCAAAAATCTTCAAAAATTATCATTTTTCAACTATCTATACAAGAAACATGATACAAAATAAGTGTTAGAAGAAAATTATCATGATAAATTTGATCTTACATTATACAATTATGAAGATATATCGCTTAGTGATATATGTGATCAATATTTTTTCAGACCTAATTTTAATGTCAAATTTGTAGCTAGAAGTTTAATTTTAATTGACTTGAATAAATTTCCTAATATCAATATGACAGAATTTAAAAGAAACGTGAATTTAAAGAGCAACCTCTAGCTAGTTCAGGAAATGTTTTAACAATAATCTATTTTCATAAAAGAACTTCCTTACTATGATGTTAAATTTTCAAAAAAATGTATGTTTTAAGTAAGAATTACGAAATAGGATGTTGTATATTGTGAAGATAGCATTAGTTTAGAACAAAAAATTGATTTATTTTTAGCAGATTACTTTAATAAAGAGGTCAAGTTGATACTCTACAAGAAAGTACAGTGAATATATTTTTTTAAGCATAGATTATAATTTACATTAAATTTCATTTAAGCTATTAATGTTACTGCATTGAAAATTTTATATAAATTTTCGTTACTTTTCTTCTTCCTTTGATTTTTAAGAATTTCAATTAAAAAAATAAAAAATCATTCTTTATTGATTAAAATATGAATTGCCAAATATCAAAAGAATTTAAGTTTTTATTTATTGATTTATAAATCTATAATATATGAATTAATTTTATACTGAATTTTTAGGACATAAATTGGACTATTCATTTATAATTGCAATAAAACTTAAACAAATTCAAAGATGAATCACTTTTTATTCCTAGTCTCTAATGATTTATAAAGTTCTAAATCTTAAATGAGTTATATAGAAACAATTTTTAATAAGATAATATAAAAAACCAATGCTAGTTTTGAATTTAGAAAAAAACAAAATGTAATTAGCTTTATTGATGTCATCAATAAATTAAATATAGTATTAAATGTTTAAAAATTTTATTTTTAGAATAGCTTATTAAATAAAACATAAAAACTATTAAATTTAGACAATAATTGCATAAAATATATAGTCAAAAATTTAATCATTTTGTTTAATTTTTATTAATTAATATATTACACAATTAAATATTTAATTAACTTAATAGAAATTACAATTTAATTGTTTAATTAAAAATTATTTTTATTTAGTTAACGAATAATCAAATATGATCCTGGGGGATAACTGTAGGGTATAAATTTACTCATTTTTCAATTTGAATTATATTTTCAGAATAATGTCTAAATTATCAAGCCATGAAAGATAACTAGCATTAAAATTGAAATATCAGACAGTTCAAAGTAAACTTTAAAGAAATTTCAGATTACTGATAAAAGGTATTCCAACCATTATTAATGGCTTTAGCTATATTCATAATTTCGCTCTCGAATACACAATTGTGATTAATCCAAATATTCATAGATAGAATGCAGCATTTTATGATTTCTTTTTGCAAACCATGCCAAAATAAATAGGGTTATAAGTTAAGATAAATTATGATATTTAGTAAAATTTTGAATAAGAAGTCTACTAATTAGAATCAGTAAAGCTTTGGAATCAGGAATACAACTATTCAGATTCAAAACCCCAAAACCCTTTCAGTAGTTTGATTGAGTTTTTGATTGATAAAAGAAGTCTATTAGTGCATACTTTATTAGGGTTTTAATAGGGTTTATGTAGGGGTTTAATGTTTAAATATTAGTATTTTAAGTGAGTATAACAAGCGAGTTTTCAAAATATTTCAAACAAACATAAGCTTAGAGTCATGTGGCAGTTCTCTGAATTTTATCTTTCTAAGTTGATGTTTGATCGTTTCTATTGTTTGTTAATTCTCTTAGCCTGGCTTGATAATAGTTCAGTATGCAAGTTCTCTGACCTCCATTTATTTTATTTATATCGAGATAATGTTTGATTCTCTGCTTAGAATCTCTCTCACCCCTGCAGCTAAAGTAATCGTTTCTTGGCATGTCACTCTCTAGTATTATTACTGCTAGAGCCCAGATATCCCATTAAGTGTCTCCATCTCTCCAATCCTCTCTCTCTGGGAAATATCCAGGAGTGCCGTATACATTTCCTTAGGCAGAAGCTTGCACTCTTTGAGCTCTGTTGAAGTCAATAATATAAACTCTAAGAGGCTGAAAGTTCATCACGAAATTCTCTGGCTTTAAGTCTCTATGAACATAACCTAGCTTGTGAAGCTCTTCAATCCCCTCAACTATCTGCTATACTATCTAGCTAATTTATCTCTGACATCTATTGTCAGATAAGAATTCTCTGTAAGTCATTTCAAGTAAAGGAAGCTACATGATCTTTACCAAGTAAAATAGCATTAATCTAGATGATATGCCTACACTCATTTAACTTTGCCTTTTAAAGAGCATAATATTCATTAGCAAATTCCATTTGGAACTTGTCATCAGCAAGGAAGTAATTGAAAGGATATATCTTGTAAGCATATGAGTCATCAGTAATGACTCTCTTCTTTATTTTATCTTCAAGAGTGAGGTAGCTTTCTAGGCAAGAATCTAAGACAATAATTTTTAATATGGGAATCTTCATTGCCTCTATTTTAACCATGATTTTATTGATCTCAGAGACTGGAAAGTTCTTGACTGCTTTCTTCATTTTAACTTACTTCTAGACTTCAACTCTAAGAGACTCCACTGGGTTTCTTGATCTTTTCTTTTAGAGGAATATATTCCCTGTGGGCTCATGAATAAAGAAAAAACTTTAATTGTGCTTTTTCTTTAAGTGCACTTTGAGGTCTCTAGTATGAGAATATGGCTTCTCACAAAACTCACACACATACTTCCCATCTTTCTTTAAATGCTTGAGATATAACCTTGGCATATCGTTGTGTATATCTTCAAGTGTCTCTTATAAGTTGACTTGTAAGGGAAAACTTTATTGCATTCTTTGCATTTATAGTCAACTTTGGCTGTTATTTATTAATGCTCTATGGCTGGTTGTTTAACCTCCTCCTCAATTTGCA
>ARYC01003996.1:0-20978 GCA_000711775.1 Oxytricha trifallax
CTTGATTCAAAGCAGCTGTAAGAGAGTGAGCGTAGATAAGACAACAATTTGTGCGAGAGAGGGAAGAATGAATGGTTATAAATAAATTTTAGATTTAAACGAATGAATATATTCACATATTAGACTGGCCCATAAATGGGTTTCGCTTCTCTTTCTTCTCCTTTTCTTATGGCTTGCTTGGGCCCATATTTCTTCTCTTTGTACCAGCTCCTGCATCTATGTTCATTTCATCTGGCTTTTAAAGATCTTTATAAAGTCTCTTGCTCACTTCATGAATTTTCTGTGACTTTCTCTCTCTATGAACCTTAGCATGCTCTTTCATAAGATATATACCAGTGCCAGATTTTCCTACAAAGTTAAATGTCAAAGCTTACTTAAAAGATAAGGATGCTTCTTAAGTTCATCTAGCCAAGCTGAGCTTATAAGAATGCCTTGCTTCTTCTAGTCTTCAGGAGAAATAGAATATCGTTTCTTATGTGCTTCTTCAATAATTTCTCTGAGATAATCCTCTTTTATTGTACCAAGAACACCAAAGAAAAAGTTCCTCTCTGGTAGTTTATTAGAGAGTTTTTTCTTGGTAGGAAGGTAAACTGCCACTTCCTCATCTTACATGGCATCCTCATAAAGATTAGTGACTGAAATCTCGGGGTAGTTGGGAATTTCGATTAGTTTAATCTCTTTATTTTTAAAAGCTTTCTTCTCCTCACAAAGTATTGCTTTCAAGAATGAAATTTTGGTATTCCATCGTAGGAAGGAATAAACCAACTGTATAATATGTTAATAATCATCTATTTATCCTACCATGTAAAGTTAGGTATCGATAGAGATCTTCCTTACTTCTGAATCTTGATATCATTTCTTGAGCCTCGACTCTTTTCATTTGATCATTGAGTGATTCCATCTTTGTTCCTCTCCCTATTAATGAATTTCAAATTATAACTTATAGACTTCTGGATCCTTTTGTTTAAAATCTTACTATTAAATATGGGCATCTTATAGGAGGTCAACCCTGCAAAGATACGTGGAGAAAGTTTGCAGAAGCTGTAACAAACTGGAGAGATTGAGATCCATTTTTATATCAATTTAGTTCCATTAAATTAGTACTAAATTTGTTTAAATTTAATTAGTACTGGTACTAAATTCGTTTAATTTTAATTGGTACCACTTTAAAATACCAAAACTTAATTAGTACCTACTTTTAACCTAATGAGGTTTTAATGGAAAAGTTCCAAAATGGTTCAAAACCTAATTGGTACCAGTACCAACCTGAATTTTTTCTAAGTTGTAAAAAATTAAAAATATTAAGCATGAATTTAGAAAATTTATAGTTATAAACTTAGTATAAATATGATGTCTAACGCCTAAGAAGCAACCATTGTTGTTGCAGTACCAACTCCTATACAAAGTTACTATAACAAGAGAGGTTATTAGAGCTTTATAATAGAAATTTAAATTTGAATTTAAACATGGCGGCTAACTTAAATCGCAAAGCAGTCTCTCTTGGCAGTGGATAATCTTAGCTAAACTTAGGATAAACTAAGAAGCCAGAGATCATATACATTGAAAAGGAGCCAGAGCTTAAAGCTCTTGAGTTTGAATCAGAGGTGTTTGTTCTAGAAATAAATATCAGGAAGCAGAGAGAAGAGATAAGTATTTAAACGCTAATCGAAGATGTTGAGGAGTTAAAAGAACATCTCCCACTAGAAAAGATTAAAGAATTCTAATGTGATGAATGCTAAAATTTCTTCTCAACTAATTCGAGCTTGAAGAGGCACATCAAAGAGATGCACTCTAGGAGAGCTAAGATATATTTTAAGCACGAAAAGGTCGATGGCAAGTATTAGTGCACGACTTGCATGAAGTCTTACACTCACTCAGCTAAAGTTAAAAGACACATGCAAAAACATCATTTAAGTGAGTTTTTAATGCAAGACAAAGAAACATAAAAACTTATACCAGCCAAGAGAAAGTCCAATACTATAGAGTCTTAAAGAGAGCAGGAAGAGAGACTTAAGAAGCAGAAACGTTTTGAGTCAATGAACCAACCAGCTAATGAATTATATATAGCATACTTGTAAGAGAGAGCTATGTATATACCTGCATTAAATGCAGTAGATCTCAGTTTTTGCATTGACAACTATTTACATATTGATGTGCCTAACAAGGCAAAACTCATAGTAGTTGATGAATATGCTTATAAAATATATCCTTTCAAATATCTTATTAGGAACGAGCAGTATCAAAATGAGTTTGCCAATGAATACAAAATACTAAGAGAGACTCATAAAAGGATGCAAGAACTTGCTTAAACTCGATGGAGTTATTCTTGGACATGGTTTTATTGCACTACGACTCAAGAAATTTGAAATGACTCTAAAGATTATCTCTACCATAATAGATACCCAGATGACTTGAATGAGATACTCACGGAATGACCAAGGGTGTGAAAGAGCTGCATGATCTAGGGTATGTTCATAGAGATTTGAAGCCAGAAAATGTAATGCTAAATCTCTGTCCTTTAGAAAAAGTAGTCATTGATTTCAATAGAGCAATAGGTAAGAAATAGTGACTTTAGCTAAAGTGCTAGGCACACCTGGGTACTTCCCAATAAGAGAGAAGTGGACTAATGGCTCTGTTAAGTGGGATGTCTGGCGGTAGCAGCAATTATTTTAGAGTGCGATATGGAAAGTATGTCGTACTTCGGAACAAAGCAAGAAAAGTAATCAATAAGCATGGCTGTTAAACATATAAAACAAGAAGATGTATGCAATTAGATTAAGAAAATGGTTGAGATGATCATAGTAAGAGCTACAGCATATCCAAGATCATCATTAGAAGATATACTTGAAACATTAAAGAGAGCTAAGTTCAAGAAATACCACAAAGATAAGCAGATAAAATTTGTTTGATTAAACACATTAATACTCATTAAATATTCATTAAATTCACATAAAACTTCCGTTTTCTCTACTAACCCCAATAAGACCCCAACTATACCCTACAAATCAAAGCACTTATAAACCTCACTAAGGGGTTTTGGGGTTTTGATTATACACATGGTTAAAAGAGACCTTCCAAACGATAGAATCATAGCAATAAATAACATAAAAATTAGATGTGGGTTGGATAATAAACCCTTACCTATTTAATCAGAGATAAACAAACAAATAGATTCATTATTAATTTTGAATATAGAGCAAAGTTTGTAAGGCGAGCAAGTTTCAAACATAATCATAAATATTAGACATAAGTAAAAATAAATTTACAAATAATTGAGCTGTATATTCACTATATATTTAATCTAAGATAAAAAAATCCTCCTTCATTCTTTAATTGAAATAAATAGTAGTTGGGGACTAAAATTTGTCACTAGATAAGAAAGCTTCTTACATAAACTTTGAAAGAGTAAATTGTAATATAATTAAGTAGAAAATTTACTAATATTTGCTTGAAATATATAAATCAATTTTTTAAAAGTATTTTATTTCTATAAACCTAATCATGAATGAGTTTCATAGAAAAACTTTTGATAGAAATAGATTAAATTTTACTTCAAGACTTGCAATTAGAAAGTGATGATTAAATTATAGGCGAAATAATGTAATTGTTGAAGACCAAATTTATTGGTTGTGATGAATATTGTCCTCTCTGTAGAATGTAGTGTGATGTCTATCACAACCCCAATCAAAACCCCAAAACCCCTTAATGAGGTTTATAAGTGCTTTGATTTGTAGGGAATTTGTTAGGGGTTGGGGTTATTAATAGGATTTAATTTGAAATTTATAGTAAATGTATTTAATTTAATCACTCAAAATGCACTTTTGGATCATGTGGGAGAGGTCTGAAGTTTATCTTACTAACCACAACTCTATCTGCTCTATTGATATGTCTGATCTTGAGTTTCGTTTAATTAATATTGACTCTCCATTTGTTTCATTGATTGAGATACTCTTGTTTTGTCAATAAATTGCCTAATTCTTTGTTTAGCATCCTTCTCGCATCTTGTAGAGTAGTATTCATTGCAAGGCATATCGCACTCTATTATTATTGCTGCTAACCACACATCCCACTATAAGTCTCCATCTCTCCAGTCTTCTCTTTCTGGATAAGAGCCTGGACTTCCCATTACACTTCCAAGCCTTGATACTTCCACTCTTAAGGCTCTGTTGAAATCAATAATTGTTACTGTTACTGGTGAAAAGTTCAACATTATATTCTCAGGCTTGAGATCTCTGTGAACAAAGCCTAACTTATGAAGCTCTCTGATACCTTGTATAGCTTAGGTTGATATTAATGCAAGCTATTTATGATTTCTTTGATTAGTTATGAAATCTCTGAGTGTCATTTCAAAGAGTAGTAGTCTGAAAGCTATATGATCTTTGGCTAGGAGAACAGCATCTAGCTTTATTAAGTATTTGCACTCTTTAAACTTAGCCTGAGTGAGTACTTAATATTCATTAGTAAACTCCATTTAATATTTATCATCACTAAGGAGTTAGTTGAAAGGATATACCTTGTAAGTATACTGATGATCCTTAAAAACTTTCTTGTCACAGGAGTCCTCTAGAATTAGGTAGCTTTAGAGAGAAGTATCTAAATCAATCTATGCAAGCACTGGAATTTTCTTGTATTATATTTTAATCATGATTTTAGTGACCTCTGATGCTAAGAGGTTGCGTGCAATCCTCACATACTCTGATTCGCTTGCTTGTTAAAGCTCAGCAACTTAAAGAGGCTCCCTTGCTTTTCTTTTGTTGAGCAACTTTTGTTGAGTGTCTTAATCTTCAACTTCTATTTCTTTCTTGTGGGCTTTTAAAAGATGCTTCTTTAAGTCTCTCGTGTGAGAGTACTGCTTATGGCACTCAAAGCAATCATACTTTCCATCAACTTTGTCATGCTTTAAGTATACAGTAGGCTTAGCTTCCTTATGAACCTTCATATACCTGTACCAGCTAGATTTATGAACAAAATCTCTCTCACACAGCTCACAAAAGTATACTTCTATTTCTTCAGTTTGTATAGGAATTCATTAATACCTTTCTCCTCCTCTCTGTCTCCCACACACTTGTTTGCCATTTATTTTCTATTAAAATTTATATTTTAATAACAGAGACCTCAAGTGATAGCTCTGGTAGTTCTTTAAGAGAATTCATCTCGCAGCTATCACACTTTTTATTGCTCCCAAAGGTAAGTCTCATTTAGTTAGATGGAAGTGCTGTTGTTTTTCTTAAAATGTTAGCGCTCATATTTAAATTTGAATTTAAAATTATAAAACTGCCTCTATAACTGAGAGCTTATATGAGAGCTTTGCAAGCCTATAAGTTTCAAGGTAATTTCTTAGAGTTTTAGAGAAGAATTATGAGTGTTAAGAAACGATCCAGCTCTGAATATGAGTGAGAAAGTAACCATTTTTACTTTCAATCAAAAGTTGATTATAGCACTTAGCGATTTAGGAGGTGCACCTAATTATGTACGCTGCTTTGGGACTGCTTTGGGAGGTATTTTGTGTTTTTATGATTAAATTTAGGGTGCTCCTAATTAAGTACTAGCATTAATTAATGCTCCTAATTAAGTACTAGCATTTTAGGAGCTGCTCCTAATTAAGTACGTACCAAATTAAATTTAAAAATATAGAACAATAACAGTAGAAATTGATATCAATCTCTCAAATTTGAAACCAGTTCTCAAAACCTTCTCCATATCCTTCTTAGAGGTTGACCTCCTATAGGATGCCCATATTTAATAGTATTACAGAGGTATATAATTGAAATCAATAAACTTAAATTTGAATATCATCTCTTAGATCTGTTAACAAGATGGAGTCAATGAATGATGCAATGAAAAGAGTTCAAGCACAAGAATTGATCCAAAGATTTAGAAGCAAGGAGGATTTGCACCGCTACCTGGTGCAGCAAGGTAATGAAATCATAGTAACTTATCTTGACTATGTAGTTGGTTTGTTCTTGCCAACTATAGAAGGTACTAAAATTTCATTTCTAATAGCGATACTCTGCGAAGAGAAGAAAGCTTTGAAAACTTAAGATGTAAAGTTTGCAGAGATTCCAAACTATCCAGAAATCTCAGTGACTAACTTATATGATGATGCTATGAATGACTCAGAGGTTTCGCTGTACTTGCCTACTAAGAAGCAGTTGTCAAATAAACTGCCTGAAAGAAACTATTTTTTTGGCATTCTAGCAACAATTAAAGGTGATTACTTGAAAGAAATTATTCAAGAATCTCATAAGAAAAGGTACAGCATCTCTTCAGAAGAAAAGGATAAACAGGGGATCAAGATAAGTGAGAGCTGGCTATCAGAGTTGCAGAAGCACCCATATATTCAAGTAAGATTTGTAGTTTAACTCTTTAGAAAAATCTGGTACTGGCATCTTCTTGATGAAGGAATAGAGCAAGCTTCACAGAGAGCGAAAGTCGCAGACAAAGTATGAAGTTAGTAAGAGACTTTACTCTAATATTTAGCCTCCAGAGTCAATGGACATAGATGCTGGAGCTGGCAGCAAGAGAAGAAACTTAGGAGGAGGGAAGCAAGAAATAGAAGTAAAGAAAGAGAAGCCAGCTCCCTCTAAAGAATTTTAAATGTGACTTAAATATTCATTAACTTAACTACAAAACTTATTTATATACATTCACTCTCCCTTCTTTAGCACACTTTTAAGCTAATTAATTATCTACTCTCTTCTCTGAGATTTTTATTAAATCTACTGTATCGATAGGTAGGTCATGCATCAAGTGGTAGAGCAGCAGTTTCTTGTAATGACCTTTTAATATACCCCAGTAGAACTCAATTCCATTAAACTATGGACTGTAAGGTACGTTTGAACACTGGCGTTATTCTAAGTTGTTCATAACTCTTCCTTGTATCTTTTGTCTTATGGACAGAAAAATTATCAACAAACAGTATAATCTCTTATTCAGGGTACTTCTCTCTCAGCTGCTCTAAGAAATTAATATACTGCTCTGTCTTAATAGAGCGAGGATGAATAACATAAGTTTCTAAACCAGCATCCTCGCTAATACCTCCTAGATTGCCATTGTTTATACCTTGACTTTCTAGTCATATACTTCTATATTACTATGCCTCTTATACCAAGATTTCTAGATAAGAGTGTTGAAGGTAAACACAGCCTCGTCAGCATGTATAAACTTAATATTATTAGTAATAGCTCTCTGCATTTAATTATAAATATAATTTAGGTTTTATTGTTGTAAAATGGCAGAGTGAAATCAATCACTCTCTTGATACGATTAACACCTTTGTAAGAAATACAATTTCGTTTATAGATGTTGGCTATAGACTAAGCAGAGATCTTCAACTCAGGGAACTGGCGATGAAGCATAGTAGCTCGTTGGTCTAAAGAGAAGTGAGCCCAATACTTCAAAGTTTTATCATTAATAAGATAGTCAATATGCTTCTATAGAAACTTTTACTACCTCTTAGGCTTAGAATTAAGCTACTATTGTTTTAATTATAGTGCTATAAGACAGTGGGAGTGAACAGTTGACGGACTTCGCTTTAAGAATAGCGCAAAAAAGACTTATAGTTTAGTACTGGTTTGATTTTTCACTTTATATATATATATATCACATCCATAGCGCAGTTTAAACACTAAATCTATATACTCTTCATCATAAATAGACCCCAAAAGCTTGCTATTTTAGTCTCGCATTTAATTAATAACCCCAACCCCTAACAAATTCCCTACAAATCAAAGCACTTATAAACCTCATTAAGGGGTTTTGGGGTTTTGAATGAATCTATAAAAGATAGAACTCATGAGTGTACCTAAGGACATAGAATCTAAGGTTTTGGAGGTAATAAGAATATAAATGGAAATGCTGTATTAATTACATGCAGCGATCTTAAAGATTCTATTGATAAAATTAAATTAAAATGAACATAAATTAAATCAATATGCTGGCATATAATAAAAATAAATATGAGGAACTAATTAGAAATTTAATTTCCACTTAAATTAGGTAAATTCCCCCTAACTTTAAAATAAAGAATTAAATTAAATTAGTAAAATCAAATTAAATTTCACTTTTACTTTTAACGTATCGATTGAGCTTTAGAAATAATGATGTAACCCACGAGGGATCTACAATGAAGTGGAGCATTTTTTAGACTTTGCCTAATTTCAAAAAATGGAAGTTTACTGTAGAAAATTAAAGTGAATTGAAAATGTGGAAAAACAAAAATATTACTCTTTGGAACCACTTTGGAAAGCTTATATGCGAGATATATAAAAGAAAGTACTTTATTGATATGAATTTCAATGAAGCAACTTCTAAGAATTACTAAGAAATTCATTATATACTTCTTTTAGATAACAGTGACTCTATGAAAGGTGATAGATGGTAGGATTTAATGAAATCTGTATAAGCATTTATGGAATTGATTTGTGCAAATATCAAAATTCAAAAGCATTTAGAAGAAAATTTTTAAAATATCATTTTAATATGGGGGAATTTTTCGAAATGTAATTTTACTATTTTTAATGGGGGGGGTCTAAGTCGGTACCACTCAATTTTTGAAATACTAAGTCAGTACCATTTAAAAAATTTTTTTCCTCAAAATCCTAAGTCAGTACCACATAAAAAATTTTTTTCATTCAATAAAATAAATATTTATTTTAAAGTTAAATTAATTTTTATATTATGAACATTTTTATCTTAATTATATAAAAAAATTTAATCTAACGACAAAAAAGACATCAAGATATTGTAAATAAAGCTGATCAAATTATTTATGTTTTACAATTTATAAAGGATATAAAAATGTCATTGAAGCACTATGAGATATTGGGATTGTTGAAAGAGATATGAAATGCATTGTATGTTAACTGAATATGAAACTAAATCAAGAAATGACACACTTGATGAACTTTATACCAATGCCAAAGATCTTGCAAGAGGAAAAAGTTAATTCATTAAATATTTTTTTTGACAAGCATTATCACCCAATTTCAACTTGGTATTTATTGGTTTTTCATTAATTTGCAATTTGGTCTATTTCAGATCTTACAAAGTATAATTTAAACATGTTTAAATACAATTTAAATCAAAATTTAATAAAAAATATTTTCTAAGATGTAAGAAAATAAGTAGCAAAATATATGGAAATTTTTAACATTTAAAATGTAGAATAAATACTTAATAGAGATATTGAAGTGGACGAAAGTTTATTTACTCATGGAAAATTTCACTAAGATGAAGGCTAAATTTAACAAGAAATAAATAGTAGTAGAGTTGAGAGATAAATCTGGGTCTTTGGTATTATATAAAGACAATCAAAAAAAGCTAAGGTTTTCATAGTTTAGAACAGAACGAGAGAGACACTGTGACAATTAATACCGTGATATTCTTAGAATGGTTCAATTATTAATCATGATGGTTTTAGATCTTTCTAAAATATGCCATTTAAAGAAGCAGGATTATAAAATAAAAGGTATGTCCATGAGGAATTAAAATTTAAAATGATTAATCAATAATACCAACAACAATAATAATAATAATAATAATAAAATGATGATGAAGAATTTGAAGAAGAAAAGAAATAAGATAAAGATGTTGAAATGTACGATGAAGATGAAAACAGCAATGAAAATACAAGACCTAGAAATTTTAGAGGTACAAACTTAATTCAAAGCTTATGGTTTTAACTTAAAAAATATATTAAAAATATTTATAGAATAATAAGTGATGAAAATTTACATGAACTTTTTTTATGGAGGCTCTTTGGATAAGACTTGTCAAAATGACAAAAGAAAAACCAGATGAATCCTTAACTGAGATTTTTAATATATTATTAATTACTTAAAATTTTATTGAATGAAAAATTTGTTTTTTTATGTGGTACTGACTTACGATTTTGAGGAAAAATTTTTTTTTAAAAGGTACCTACTTAGGATTTCAAAAATTGAGTGGTACCGGCATAGAGCCCCCCCCCAATTTTACATAAAATTGTCAATGAAAAAATTATTATTTTATAAAGTAATTATTTTAAAAATGTAGCTTCTAATAGCTTCAAAAAATTATTAGTTTGTTTATTGTTGTTTAAGATTATAAGATAAATAAATAATCATAAATTTAAATAAAATTAAATTTTATCTCCCTTGGTCTCATTAAATTCTCTGTTAAAATCTTATAAGTCTAATCACCCATTAAATATAAACACATAGGTGACGACGCAGTCACCATCCTAGACAAGACAGAAGAAGATAAAACTAATTCACTGGTAGAAAACCCAACAATAAACAAAGACAACCCAAGAAACCCAGAAGAAACAACAAAAAGAGAAGAAACAACCAAAGGAACTGAGTTCCTTCATAATTGATATGCTCAGGGGGGCTTTGACCCCTCGATGCGAGTTATTTATTTATTTATTTATAAAATTAAATTAAAAATGAGCAATAAAACATTTTAATAAACTTGAATTTATATAAAAAAATATAATGATTTAAATCATAAAAATATTTTTTATAAAAATTTTAATTTTTGTGCCAAATGCTATTCGAAGATGTTGGAAATCAAAATTTTTGAAAATTTTGTAAAAACAACAAATTTTATAGACCAGGAAGTTCCCTCACAAAATTCATAAACTTTAAAAGAATTTTTCTGGAAAATTTTTCACTCTAAAAAAAGATTTTATTTTGAATTTATTAGGAAATTATTTTTTTCTTCAAATAAATTCCTTTGACTAGATACATATTATGAAAGTTAAATTAAAAATATATTATCGATTCTCCCTGTGCTTTATGATATTTAAAAATTGTATATCTTAACAATTAATATTTCCACTTTGTATTCATTTTAATACTTATAGGATAGTTTAATTATAATTTTGTTATTATTTTAATTATCTAATTTAAATTTAGGAAACAAATTTGATCTAAATACTTATACTTATAAGTTTCATTTATTTTAATTACAATTTAGTGAGAATGGTAATAAATAAAGAATTGCTTCTATTCTGTACTTCAACTATTATATTTCATTTTTATTTAATACTATACGGAAATTAATACTCGGCTTAAGACAACCGGATAGTATAATCAAATAGTTTCACACTTTGAATTTCGACGCCTGGATCAACACTTCTGCTGTCTATATATTACGATGTTTAGCTTATACTCCAATCATGAGTTATTTCCTAACTGAATTTGCAGATTATTTCATAAATGATTATAATATATTTATGCTAGAGGTGTTTTTTTAATGCTAGTTATGATCTTGTTTTTGATGGGATAAAAATATAAGTAAAAAATGATTAACTATTAAACTATTAAAAATATAAGATTAATTAATTTATCATATCACTATCAAATTTAATTCCTACAAGAAAGCCTCCTTAAAAATTATTTGAAATAAAAATCACATCTCCTCTTTCAAATTATTAATGATTGTAGGAATACATTCGATTTAGGAAATTATTTAAAATTAAAATCATTTAATTATTAATTACCTTCAATAATGTTTATGGAAAATGTCTCCAAACCCTGCCAATATAATCCTCTCTGGATAGCGTATTAAAAATGAGGCAGTGGTTGTTATGAATTTATCTCTTCTCCTAAGCGAGAAAAAAACTCTATTTACTATTTTGGGTGTTATCTAAAAAAATAAAATATCTCGCTTCCTGTAATGATTTAAGAATATTGCCAATAGTAAAGTGCGGGATCTACCATAAAATCAATTTTTTTATGAAATTTGGGTTACTTTAGATTTGATAGCTACAATTATATTATTATTTAATTAATTTAATTTTAATGCATTTTCCCAAATTGAATGTATTTATATTAATATTTTTACTTATTCTAGAATTACAGCCTTGACCTATGAAGACAATATTTATGAAGTATTCGAGGAACGAATTCCTGACATTGAACTTCTAGACTTAATCACTTTCAAGGGTGGAGGTACAGATTTTAAAAAACCTATTAAGTATATGGAACAGTGCATTCAAAAACATTTTGCTAAGTATGACAAATTTGTTGTCTGTTTCATGACTGATGGGGATGCTGGCTTTCCAAAGAAACAACTCGAGTCAATTTCTAAAGATGAAAATATTATGAGAAAGTTAGATTTTAGATGCATTAAGAAAAATTAATTATTCTTTGTAGCTTATGATTAAATAATCACAATTTTTTTATTTGATATAATTATTTGAAAATAGTAAACTTTCCTATTGTTTGAGTAAACAATTTAAGTAAAATAAAAATAAGATTTTATCGACTACTCATTTAATTGAACTCTTATTAATTTTCTATTAATAATTAACCAATTAAAAATATCTAATTAGTATCAAAATAGTTATTAAGATAGAAAAGAAAATTCAACAATTTTGGCATATTTAATTCTAATTACTTTTCATTAATTATTGTTAATATGTTAGATACTATTTTTATTAAATTAAAGTCTTCTAAAATCTATATCTTTTTTCCCCACATTTTTTATGTGCCATTTTTAGAATCTCTAATTGGTTAAGCCGTGAGCAAAATTTTAATGCTCTTTTTTTCGAGCCAAATTTTTATAGAATATTGAAAATTCTCTGCATAATTACCTAAATACTGTCTATTAAATCAAAAATTAAAATTAGAGATTACAAGTTTTGGGCAGCAAGCATCAATATCTGGCTAGAATGACACAGCTATCTGTCTTATCCCATAAACTATTCTTAAGGTAAAATTTATAAAAAATACGTTTAGATTTTGTTCTTAAATTTAATTGACTTTCCATAGATTGTTATAATTATATAATATTGCTGAATATTAATGTCAGTAATCTTAATTAATTTAAAATATTCTCTAATTCTACAGGGAACCGACTAAAGCGGAGCAAACAAACTGAAAAACATTAAAACACAAAACTTGAATTATTTTCAATTTATTTATAATTATATCTTAATCACAAATTTTGCTCGGTATTATAAATTAATTTCAATCAGTACAAAATCTCCTCTTTTTATTAATAATTGAAATACTTTTATTTTTAATGTCATTTAATTTACTTAATTAGAATGATGTTTTTTATTGCTGCAAAATTGTAAGGAACTATGAAGGAGTGCATAGATATAGAAGATCTAAAGGAGTAATTCATAAGCTTAGTTCCTAATATATATCAGTGACCCTAATTACCAAAAGGGTTTATAAATTTCATATTTTATGCAAGACAATCGCATTTAATAATATAACTTTCATTTAATTATTCATAATTTATACTTTGTATAAGAGGTAATAGAGATAAAATTTCTTATAAAGTACACTTATAACTTCAACTAAAATTTTGCTAATCGTCAAAAAAAGATATTAATTTATTTTTATTTTAGTTATTTAATATTCATTTCTTTAGATTCCTTAAATAAATTAGAATTTTATACGTTTTTAATACTTAAAATTATAGTTTAGTATTAATAAAATTGGACTTCGACCTAAAATTATTAAATAAGTTTAATGAAAAATTTAATCTTATTTGTTTTATTATAATTAATGTTCAATTATTCTTCTCAACGAAGAATAAAAGAATAAAAATAGATTGCTCTGTTAACTATTTAATTATAAATATTTTATAAAAGATGTTAAAATAAAGTGAAAGAAAATTTGAAATACTTAACTTAACAAATTAGATATTAGCACTTATTAGGCGTTTATCATAGTTTTTTGATTATTTAAATAATTTGCGAATAACAAGCCTTTGCTTCAGCAGGTGTCTCTTTCGGGTTATTGTCCTTCTTCATGCTTGCCTAAAGGTTCTTGATCTCCTCGTCGTAGCGCCACTAGAACCCAGTGGCTTTCGTTTTATTAATGATGCTTTTGACGTTCAAGACAAAGGAGTAGGGGATAAAAGGGTTCTCCTAGAGCATCTTAAATGCGAATCCGTACAGTTGCTCCTCGATTGAAAGAATGATCTTTTGAAATTTTTCCTCCACCCAGTCATTTTTTTGTCCCTCACTCTCAATATTTGGAGCCTATAATTGCAATTACTCTCCATCTGCGGCAATCTAAATCTTAAAGTGGGCCAGCTTCGCTCTTGATCCCCGAAGCACTGCCCAAGAATAGGCAGCTGTAACTATTTCTCTTTCTTCCTCTGGAGATTGCAGTTATCATTGCACATCATCCGGAAACGGTAGCACATCCAGATTTGCTATAGCTGAAGTGTAATGTAGCATCTTTTCTAACTTGAACTTCGTTTTTTTCATCATCAGCACATGCTCAGCCTATATGTTATCAAGCTTCCCCATTTGCTAATCCTTGTGCGCTTAAGACCTCTTGTCCCTGGCTTTTTAAGTACTGTCAAGCAGTGCTTATTTAGCATCCATGTCTTTACCTCTGTCTGCCCTTTTGCCAATCAACTAATCTGCCCTGGGTTTCCTTGGGGTGCTAATGGGTAATGACTACTTGTTGCTTCTCTACTATTTATTCCCTTGGTTATGGGGGTTGGTTCTCCTATCCTTTCGCACACTCTTCCTGCTGCTCTTGACGAGCCTCCTATTTCCTCCTTGCCTTATCACCTTTTCCCCTTTCATGATGCGATACCACTCCCGCTTGAATGCATCTCTCTTACTCTCAGGTGGGTTATCAGGACGAATCGCAAGCATTGTAATGTAACAGACACCTTAATACCATTCACTGAGGTTCTCTCCTCCTAGGGTAATTTCAATCGGCCCTTCTTCTGCAGAATCAAGTAAAAACCACTTGTTGAAATGTTTAACTACTGCTGCTGAATGACATTATTATAGGCATTCTTCTAAGCCATTTTTATTTGTGATACTCTTAATCATGACTTGAATTATAAATTTGCTATCGGCGTTATCGGTCTCCAAGAGCCCCACCATCCTTCATGAATGTTTGCTTTCATGTTTCGAAGGATTACTCCTGAGAACACTCTTGTTGGAATAGGGCTGAACCATTAATCCTCATTTGGGTCGTAGAAGAGATATGGCAAATTTTTGTAGGAGTATCCTTCCTCCCAAGGCATCTCCAACTTCCGATTTTTTGAAATGTGAGCTCTTGATTCATACAACGCATGAAACTTTTCGAGAGAATCAAACAGTGGGCCCCAGCTACCATATTGCTTGCAGTAATAAAGCAGGTAAGAGTCTTTTAATCTTGCTTACCCGGATGCCAGTAGGCGTTCTTGAAGACTTCATCAGGTGGTAACTACTTGACTTCTTCTGAATACAATTGAGTGGTTTTGAATTATTAGAGTATCTATTTATAGGCTCCTTAAATAAACTAGACTCTTGTCTACTAAATCATCGCACCAAAGTCAATATCTTGGAAGTTGTCACGTTTTTTTAGCAATCTTTTTTCGTATTCACATGAGTAATTGATGAAAGCACACTCGTAATCATCCAGCGTCGATATAACATGTGAATATCTCCTTTTGTAATCATCCTCTAAGTTATTGATACCTTAAGTTTAATCAACTTCATCTTACTCAGTGTCTGCTTATCAATTTGCTATTGGTTGTGGCTAGGACTTAATAATTGGTCTGGAAAGTCTTGCCACTGGCGAGGTGGAATTTTAAGCATCTTGTTATCTCTCAAATCTTGTATCACCAGAAGATACTATTATTCCATTCATCAATCTTTTGTATCTAGCAGTGCATTTTTATTAATAGACTTTTATGTTCATCATCTATGGCATTTTGTCAATAAGAAACTCCTCTGCTGCATTCTTTGCCCACTCTCCAATAAGCTGAGACTCTTAAATCCAGCTATCATACTCCGAAGAAAAGTTCTCCCATCTTATTAAAAATTCCATTCTATCATCTATTTTGCGAGCATCCAAGATCTTCTCTACATTCCAATCCTCTTGCTTTTAAGTTGGCTATTTGTTATTTAAGCCCTTGATGGCTTAAGATTTTTTACGGTTGCTTTAAGACATTCGCCTATTATTGCTAACATAGAATTGAAATGGGAAAATTGCAGAAATTAATCAAAACTCATATTTATATTATATATAACTGCCACTAATTACGAAGCCTTAGAGATCAAATTTGGTTCACCATGCTTACCGTTGGAATTGGTCTCACCGAAAAGTATCTGTGGCTTAAACAGATAAAAAAGATCTTAAAAAAATGTTTTTGACATATTTGACAGTAGAACTTAAGAAAAGTCCCGTGTATTATAGGGCGATTTGACGATTTGACACATTTGACACCGGATTTTTGTCAAATACCTGATTAATTAATTAATTTATTATTAAATCTATTA
The DNA here is from genome assembly GCA_000711775.1 of Oxytricha trifallax. Classification (NCBI taxonomy): domain Eukaryota; phylum Ciliophora; class Spirotrichea; order Sporadotrichida; family Oxytrichidae; genus Oxytricha; species Oxytricha trifallax. The sequence continues at coordinate 16,235 of ARYC01003996.1, forward strand.
AATATTAATAATTGACTAAAGATTTGACAGATTTGACACTTTTGACACATTTGACACCTGTCAAATTTATTTTTACTTTTGACATTAGTGATTAGAAGTGATTAGTATATTAATACGTACGGTTATTAATTAAACTTGCGTTAATGGGGTGCACAGCTAAAGCTCTATCGCAGTATGCTCTGAGAAGCGCGGGGTGACTCTAATGCACATTGACTGATCTGGTTTCACCTGCGTATCTGTAGCTACCGTAGTCTTCTGAATGGGTAGTGCATCCTCCGGCTGTTTCTGTGGCTTACGGTGCTTGTTTCATGGTTGACTTTGAAGATGCTTTACACTGAGAGTAATGGCTCAAAAGGAGAACGAACGTCCCCTATAGCTAACGGTGGTTATTGTGGCACTACCCATTCAGAAGACCACGGTAGCTACAGATACGCAGGTGAAAACAGATCAGTCAATGTGCAATAGAGTCACCCTGCGCTTCTCAGAGCATACTGCGATAGAGCATTAGCTGTGCACTCCATTAACGCAAGTTTAATTAATAACCGTACGTATTAATATACTAATCACTTCTTATCACTAATGTCAAAAGTAAAAATATATTTGACAGGTGTCAAATGTGTCAAAAGTGTCAAATCTGTCAAATCTTTAGTCAATTATTAATATTTAATAGATTTAATAATAAATTAATTAATTAATCAGGTATTTGACAAAAATCCGGTGTCAAATGTGTCAAATCGTCAAATCGCCCTATAATACACGGGACTTTTCTCAAGTTCTACTGTCAAATATGTCAAAAACATTATTTTAAGATCTTTTTTATCTGTTTAAGCCACAGATACTTTTCGGTGAGACCAATTCCAACGGTAAGCATGGTGAACCAAATTTGATCTCTAAGGCTTCGTAATTAGTGGCAGTTATATATAATATAAATATGAGTTTTGATTAATTTCTGCAATTTTCCCATTTCAATTCTATTTTAGCAATATTACAATTAAAATAATTGAAAATCAAATACTTTCAATATTAAAATACTTGAATATTCAATAAGATTGATTATAAATCAATTTTTAATTCTTGATTTTAATATTTACATACATTTTTTAAATGTTAAACTTACCGATTCTATAATGCTAACGTAGCTTTGCTCAACCCCATTCTACTCTTTCAATTTACAAACCTTAGGATAGAGACTCATTAACTGCGGTGACTTGTCGTCTCCTAGACAGTCATCTACTCTTCTGAAAGAAATAACTCGAATTGAAAGAAGCATGATTTCTAAAAAAGAATTTAAATATTCAAAATTCCATACCTCTTGGTTAAGCTTTCCATCACACGTTTTACAAACTCAAATGTTGTAATGCTGTTACCATTGCCCTTTAAAACGAAGTTTCAAGCCAAGTCATGTCCAGATTAGATATTTACAACGCCAACAACTGCATATACTTTGAGATTTGCCTTCTAATAAATATTAACATCTTTAAGTTCCTTACTTTGTTGAAACTGGGCACCTAGATTCGTTAAGATCTCGCTATTTGATACAACGAAAGACCTGTTCAACTGGTGCAAGATCATATTAGTAAGGTCCCAGAAATAAAATTGGCAAGTTCATCAGCTCAATTGCCTCTAATGAGACTGAGCTTTTGTGATATGGTGCGTTGTCCACGATGATCAGGTAATTAGTGTACCACCAGGGGTCAAGTCTGCTCAAGTGTTTCACCATCAAGATCAAGAAATTGATAAAAGTCGAGCTATTGGTAGTTCCATTGCTTACGGTAAACAATAATTTTCCATTGCTGCAAGCTGCAGCAGTAATAGAGACTCTGCTCATTCTTCTGCTTGAAGTTTAAAGAGTTTTAGTTCCCGGTAATGCCCAAGTATAGTGACGATTGTCTGTGCTCTAAAGAATAGTCTCATCCACATTGATTAGAACTTTTCCCCTACACAGAGCTCGAATATATTCAGCCGCGGCGAGTTATCTTGATAGCTTAGTTACTATAGTGTTATGGTTAGCAGAATCTAGCAAACTTTATGATATGTGAGGCCTAAGTCGCTCCTTAAGAACTTAATGATGTGATACTTCGAGACTCGAATGCCTAGATTGTGCTTGAGCTCATTTTGAATCTTCTTAGAGGTGATTACAGCTCCTGATTCATTTACCATCCCCCTTATTATTATTTGGCTTCTCTGGAGAGAACATCGAATTTATTTGCAGGCTACAGTTGTGTAGTCTAGCTCTTGGGTTTCTTTATTTTTCTTATAATCTTTTTAACCACACTCTTTCTTATGCCCAAGATACTTACTATACAATTGATTTAGTAGCCTGTTTGGTATAGTCTCATTACGTTTTATTCTCTGGTTTTTATCTACGTCTTTATGTACTAAGGTGATTTGCGTTATTAAGCGAGTTTTTAAGTCTAGGTTAATCTCTTATTTATGTAATGGTCTATCCCATCTCTCAATTCAAATTAGTTTAGAGGATCTTAGTGAATTGAGCTTGCCTCATGATTCAATGATAACTCTCCTTAAAAAGCAAAAGCATCTGGTTGAGCTGGACTATTTCTTAAATTGTCAAGAAAATGGAGCGACATTTTGGCAAGGCTTCTAATGGCTTCTTATCCAATCATAGAAGAAATTTCAGGCGAGTGCTTAATTGCTTTTACAACCATTGATTTGGGGTCGATGAATTAGCTTCTATTCTAGTTATCTGCTTAACATTAATTCCGAAGGAACTAGACCTTAGTTTGACAAAGGGAGTTTGTGGAGTGGGCGCTAAGCACAACTTATTCGGGGTAAATAACAGGCTGGTAGATCAACTATGTTATATTATATGTTGCTTCGTCGTTTAAGATTTGCAAATTCGTTTTATGCGGTAAAACCTCTTATTATTAATGAGAAAAGTTAAGTTCTAGTTACTAATCCTGCCAGTAGAAATTCTATTCTTGATTATTTCTTCTGCTTTAGTATTACTCTTCCATAGATACATCGTAGGAGTAAAAGTTTTTCATTAGTGTTCTTAAGCAATTCCTCTCAGTTCTAGTGGAATTCTCTATAGGGAATAACCTAGTGATAGAAAATTATTCTATTTTACTCTAATTATTGAACTAATAGCACCTGTACTAATAAAAGAGAATCTTGAGCCATTATCAATATTATATCTAGCTCTTCAAATTAAGTAAATTTACAATAGTATAAATGAACCAATAGCCAATTAATTTTCTGAACTTACAGACTAAACTGTAAAGCAAGAAAGATTTGTACATTTTCCTATCTTAAGACTGCAAAGCTCACTTGCCAAATTTCAAGCAAACCAATTCCTATTTCTTGAGTGAAGTTCTTAAAGGTGAGAAAAATATAAGCCTATTATAAATTAGCCATTCGCATAATCTGAATAGTACATTTCACGAGATTAAGTAAAAGTTTCTGCTATTCCACAGCTTGAAGGCCTCACAGTAGTTGATCTCATAAATGTTGCGCAACAGCATGAGTAAGTGGTTAGCTACTTGCCTTCTCCACGAGACTGGAATAAAATAGACAGGTAATGGATAGGTGACATCTTAAATACGCTACTCCCGGATCTGCTCCAAGAAATGATTAACTAGGCTCGGCAAAGACAGTTTACGAGACAAGTAGAGAAGAGGTCTTTGGACGTATAGCTTCGACCTGAGTTCGCAGAAGCTTTCAATCATTGCATGATATTTTCCAGTAAGCTTATAAATGAGCTCTTAGAATTATTCTAGCTTCCCACGGCAGGGCTGCGTCTTTATTGAAGCCCCATTCGAAGCGCCGCCGCACAAGGATCGAGTGTGAAGAGACCAAAGACGAAGAAGAGCATCTGAGAAACGACAGGAAGGACTTCTTTCTGCAAGCTTAAAATCCCAATAGCAGCAGGTACAGCCTGAAAGAGCTTAGATGCGCAGTCTAAACATCATGAGCGACAATTTCGGCTAACGACCCATTAATGAAAATCATCCACTACAAAGTTAGAGTTTGAATAAGCAAATATTTAATATATGAAGTATATGTGTTTAAAATTCCATAAGCTACTTACTTTGTGTATGTATTCTTAGAGTTAGATATAAAATAACTTCTCCTTATTATCAAGTATAACATACTTGAGCCTTGAGTATCTTCGAAAAGTATAAACTGTCATTATTTGCATGATTATAAGAGTCTTGCCTTAACACGCATAATCTACTAGTAAAATATCAATTTAAGCTTAATACTATTTTGTGTAAACTGATTTTCTTGTTTTGCCCTCAATGAAAAGTGACCATAATAAGCAGTAATAATTATAATTGGAGTATAATGTTGAAAAAGAAACTTGGAAGATAGTGTCAATGAATATAAAATCTTTATTAGTAATTAAAAAGTTAGGTGTGACAGCGTGCTTTTAGAATTAGGAAAGTGTGTAAATTAGCAAGCCGTTTATATAACAAGTCATCCAAACTACTACTGACAAATGCAATTAAAATTGAAGGAGTACTCCAATAATCTTTTTAATTACAGTTTTCAAGCTTTAAGTTTATAACTCAAAACAAATTATGGTGTTGCAGATCATCAGCAATATTAGAACTCGAATAAACCGCAAGAAATAAAAGCTAAGTTTGATAAATTTAAGCGGCTGAGATCATTGAGTTAGGATTACCTCTTCGTGGACTACTACAATATCTTCATCCAATAATGATCTTTTAAGCGCAGGCGAAGTGTTTTAAATTGTCATATCAGCTGTTTGAGGTTTATTTCG
>ARYC01003998.1:0-23715 GCA_000711775.1 Oxytricha trifallax
ATGCAGACAGCTATTACTAATAACATCAAGTTCATACACGCTGATGAAGCAGTATTTACATTCAACACCTTTATTAATAAGTCTTGGTATAAGAAGTATGATAATATAGAAGTCTATGATTAAAAAGTGAAGGTAGTACCCATGCAATTTTAGCTGGTATAAGTGAAGATTCAGGCTTAGAGAGTTATGTTATTCACCCTCGCTCTAATAAGCGAGAGTAGTATATAGAGTTCCACATAAGCTCAGAGAGAAGTATAGTAACCAAGAGATCATCCCGTTTGTTGATAACCTCTCAGTTCATAAGACTAAGGAGTCTAAGAAAGCTTATTGAAGAGCTAAACATAACTCCTGTATACTACGTTCCTTATAGCCCATAATTTAATGGAATTGAATTCTACTGGAGTTAAATCAAGACTCACTCAAGAAGCTGCTGTTGTATCATCTTATGCATGACTTGCCTATCGATACAGTAGACTTAATTCAAAGCAGCTGTAAGAGAGTGAGCGTTGATAAGACAACAGTCTGTGCGAGAGAGGAAAGAATGAATGTTTATAAATAAGTTTTAGATTTAAATGAATGAATGAGTTCACATATTAAACTAGCCCATAAAGGGGTTTGGCTTCTCTTTATTCTCCTCTTCTTATGGCTTGCTTGGGCCCATATTTCTTCTCTTTAGTGCCAGCTCCTGCATCTATGATCATTTCATCTGGTTTTTAGACATCTTTATAAAGCCTCTTGCTCACCTCATAAATTGTCTGCGACTTTCTTTCTCTGTGAACCTTTGCATGCTCTTTCATAAGATTTATGCCAGTGCCAGATTTTCCTACAAAGTTAAATGTCAAAGCTTACTTGAAAGATAAGGATGCTTCTTAAGTTCCTCTAGCCAAGCTGAGCTTATTAGAATGCCTTGCTTTTTCTAGTCTTCAGGAGAGATAGAATGTCGTTTCTTATGTGCTTCTTCAATTATTTCTCTGAGATACCCCTCTTTTATTGTACCAAGAACACCAAAGAAAAAGTTCCTCTCTGGTAGTTTATTAGAGAGTTGTTTCTTGGTAGGAAGGTAAACTACAACTTCCTCATCTAGCATGGCATCCTCATAAAGATTAGTGACTGAAATCTCAGGGTAGTTGGGAATTTCGATAAGTTTAATCTCTTGATTTTTAAAAGCTTTCTTCTCCTCACAAAGTATTGCTTTTAAGAATGAAATTTTGGTACCTTCCATCGTTGGAAGGAATAAACCAACTGTATAATAGTTTAATAGTCATCAAGTTAACTTACCATGTAAAGTTAGGTATCGATAGAGATCTTCTTTACTTCTGAATCTTGAGATCATTTCTTAAGCCTCGACTCTTTTCATTTGATCATTGAGTGATTCCATCTTTGTTCCTCTTCCTATTAATGAATTTCAAATTATAACTTATAGACTTCTGGATCCTATTGTTTAAAATCTTACTATTACATATGGGCATCTTATAGGAGGTCAACCCTGCAAAGATAGGTGGAGAAAGTTTGCAGAAAGCTGTAACAAACTGCAGAGATTGAGCTCCATTTTTATCAATTTAGTTCCATTAAATTAGTACTAAATTTGTTTAAATTTAATTAGTACTGGTACTAAATTTGTTTAATTTTAATTGGTACCAATTTAATTGTACCAAAACTTAATTAGTACCTAGTTTTAAGCTAATGAAGTTTTAATGGAAAAGTTCCAAAATGGTTCAAAACCTAATTGGTACCAGTACCAACCTGAATTTATTCTCAGTTGGTACCTAAATTAAAAATATTAAGCATATAATTAAAAAATTTATAGTTATAAACTAAGTATAAAAATGAAGTCTTAGAGCTTTGATCAATCCATCATTAATGCTGTTGCAACTCCTATATAGTCCAGATATAGCTATAGAGGTTTTAAGAGCTTTATAATAGAAATTTAAATTTGAATTTAAATATGGCGGTCAACTTAAATCGTAGAGCGGCACTTTTAGGATCAGGTCAATCAATGCTCAACTTTGGCTCCTCCAAGAAACCAGAAGTAATTTATATTGAAAAGGAGTTAGAGCTAAGAGCTCTAGAGTTTGAAACTGAGGTATTTAAAATTTAAGTTTAAAACAAGAAGTAGAGTGCTGAGATGGGTGTTTAAACATAAGTTGAATTGGTTGAAGAAGATAAGGATCAGCAACCAATAGAAAAAATTAAAACATTTTAATGTGAAGACTGCTAAAACTTCTTCTCAACTGAGTCTAGCTTGAAGAGGCACATTAAAGAGTACACTCTGGCAAGGCCAAGATCTATTTTAAACATGACAAAGTGGATGGAAGGTACCAATGCACAACATGCATGAAGTCTTACACTCACTCAGCAAAGGTTAAGAAGCATTTGCAAAAACATCATCTTAGCGAATTCTTGATTTAAGATTAGGAGACTTAATAACTTGTACCTGCTAAAAGAAAATTAAAAATTCTTGAGTCTTAAAGAGACCTACAGGAGAAGCTCAAGAGACAGTGTCGCTTTGAATCAATGAACTAGCCTGCAGATCATACTGTTTTAGCATGCTTCCAAGCGAAAGCAATGAGTATTCCTGCATTAAATGCAATTGAACTTAGTAGCTGCATTTAAAATTACTTGCACATAAGTGTGCCTAACAAGGCAAAGCTTATAGTAGTTGATGAGTATGCATACAAGGTATACCTTTTCAGCTATCTCATAAAAAATGAGCAGTATTAAAATGAGTTTGCTAACGAATATATGATTCTTACAGAGGCTTAAAGAAGAGATTGCAAGAACTTGCTTAAGTTAAATGGTGTTATATTAAGCTATGGTTTCATCGCACTAAGGCTCAAGAAATTTGAAAATGACTTTAAGAGACTATCTATATCATAATAGATATCCTGATGACTTAAATGATATTCTTACAGATATGATTATGGGTGTCAAGGAGTTGCATGAACTTGGATATGTTCATAGAGATTTGAAGCCTGAAAATATTATGCTTAACCTCTGCCCTTTAGAAGTCGTAGTTATCGATTTCAATAGAGCCTTAAGATAAGAGATAGTGACTTTGGCGAAAGTTCTTGGTACTCCTGGATACTTCCCAATTAGAGAGAAATGGACTAATGGCTCAGTTCAGTGGGATGTATGGGCAGTTGCTGTTATCATATTAGAGAGCGATATGGAAAGTATGTCATACTTTGGAACAAAGCACGAGAAATAATCAATAAGTTTAGCAGCTAAACATATAAAATAAGAAGAAATCTGCGATAAAATTAAGAAGATAGTTGAGATGGTCATAGTTAAAGCTCCAGCGTATCCAAGATAATCATTAGATGACATTCTAGAACAACTAAAGACAGCGGGATTCAAGAGGTATCACAAAGACAAGCAGATAAAATTTGTTTGAGTTAAGCACAATAATAATCATTAAATATTCATTAAATTCATATAAAACCTGCATTTTGTCTACTAACCCCAATAAGACCCCAACTATACCCTACAAATCAAAGCACTTATAAACCTCACTAAGGGGTTTTGGGGTTTTGAATATTTATGTTTAATCTACCATTAGGCAAATTTTCGTCTTAAAGAATTTTTATTTGCTTCATGATTTTTTTAAAAAAAAATCAACTACTAAACATTTAAATCTTATTTAGGCTATAGCATCTTTAATCCTTAAAAGAAAATATTAGATTTATATACAATAAGGGCTTCTTTAAAGAAAAAAAAAATTGGAGTTGGGTCCTAAATATACCATCTAACTCTAAATCAAATTTAAAATAAAATGAAAAAAATTTGTTGATTAGAATTATTGTTTAAATAATGTTTTTTAAAAAGAAATTATCATACAGATGATCTTACAATTTAATAAAGTGAGAAATATTTTAATTTGTTAGAACATATCAATATTTGTGGAATGATCTGCGTTCTAATTTAAACTAAATATAAGGAACAATAGAAATTGAAGATTTAAAAACTAAATTTATTAACTATAATTTTGAATTTCTGTGTAATAAAATTACAAGTTTTCATTAAAAAATATCCAATTTGATTACAGCGAGATTGAATTTTTATTTACAAACTTTAAAAATTGATATATCGTGATTTAGTCTTATAAAAAACTGAAAATCTTTAAGATATTTTCCATTCTTAAAATATCAATAGATTGCTCAATATATCATAATAATTGGAGAATTTTATTATTTTAAGACATAAAACTAAAATAAGAGAATGTAAATAAATTTCTTAAACGAAATAATAAATGTACACAATTTCTTGTGACTTATTTAACAAAAATCTTATATCTAAAGATAAAATGAATACATTTATTTAAGATGAATTAATAAATTAAAATTTGGAAAAGAAAATATAAATTTAAGGGGAGATTTCAGAATATATAATGAAATTTGAAAGTTAGCCATAGTCGTTGAGATAAAATAAAAAATCCCTATTTTGAATTTAAATTTGATATAGGATAAAAATCAACCTATAATTTAAGTTTTTCTATAATTATTAAATAATTTTAAGAAAATAATTTATATAAATTGAAGTTGATTTCTTTTTGAATTTATAAAATAAAGAAAAAATTAAAATTATTTTAATAAAATTAACTTCATTAATAAGGAATATTTATAATTAATAATAATTAATCATGCTGTATTTTTTATATTAACAACACATACTAAGAATATTATAGAATTAGAGTAGAGTTCATAAATTTAATATTTTGATCAGCAATGATCAAGGAATAATATAAAATTAAATTAAATTTTTTTTAAATTAAAAATTTAATTAGATAAAATAGGAAGTCACTTTTATAACACTGTATTTACTTCATGTTTTAAACGAAATAGTATTTAAATGAATTAGTTATTTATAAACAAGTTTCTTTTAAAATATAAATTACAAAATAACTTTGTAATATCTTTTATTTAATAATAATCAAACAATTTTATTAACAAAATTAACGCTAATCTAGGCTATAAAAGAAATGCAAATTTCTTTTTATAAATTATTTCCTAAATCTAATAATTAGAATCATCATAATTAACTTAATATATGAATTATTTTTTAGAAATTCATTTCTTTGGTCAACTATTAATAAAAATTACTATTATTTTAATAATATTTTAATTTATAATCAAAAAAATAGCAATATTTTAATATGAATAAAACCAACAGTATTTTTGCTATATTGTAGGAATACATTCGATTTGGGAAAATTAATTTAAATTAAATAAATTAAATATTAAAATCATGGCAAATATCAAAACCAAAGTGACTTAAAATTCAAAAATAAATGGATTCTACGGTAGATCCCGCAATTTTAGCTGAACTTTACTATTGGCAATATTCTTGAATCATCCCAGGAAGCGAGATATTTTGATTTTGAGCTAACTCCCAAAAATAGTATAATGGGTTTTTCTCGCTTGGGCGATGAGATAAATTCGTTATAGCAATAACATCCACCGTCTCATTTATAATGCGCAATCCAGAGAGTTTAATCATAATTTTTTTGAAATAAGCTGAAATTTAAATTAAAATGAATTAGTGCTAAAAGTAATAGTAATAGTAGTAATAGAATTAGTAAATCAAAAAAAACGTTTCATCTTCCTATTCATCCTCATCTTCATCGTCTTCATCACTTAGATTAATATAATATTGCCCTTCTCTGTGTGACTTCTTGAAGTTCCTCTTCGTTGACGCCCACAGTCTTACCAGGTGCAACCCCTGTAAAAATAAAAAGATAAATATGTTTTTGTAACTTACATTAATGTTGAATGACACAGAGGTTTCTGATCAGTCATTTTTTCATTTTTTAATATATTTGATTAATTTATAATTTCAATTCACTTTATTTCAAAAATATGATGAATATTGTCATGGTTTGCAGACATTTTCCAAAAACATAACTGAAGTTAATTAATAATTAATTAACTTTAATTCATTTTCCCAAATCGAATGTATTCCTACAATATATGTAAAAAAAACAATGCTAAAAATATTATGTATTTACTAATTTAACAATAGAAGCATTCCATTATAAATCTATATAGAATGTTACAGATCTATTAAAATCTCAATGGACTTATTTATAATTTTATTGTGTCGATTGCTACAACAAGAAATTACTATACCTCCCGATAGTTTCAGAAACAGTAAAATAACTAAGATAAGGAAATGCTGAATAAATAAAATAAATAAGGGAAATGACCTAATTTATAGAATCAGCAAAACAGTAATAGAATTGTATGTTCTATTTTCACGATATTCATAAACAATAAAAGCATTTAGAAACATAAATTAGCAAATTTATGCATTTGCTAGAAAATGACACAATCTAAACAGAGAGTTAAAAATTATTGGAGACTTTCAATTAGCAGAATCTCGATGGATATCTAAGATTATCAAAATAATTTGAAAATTAATTGGAATCAAACATAAATCATACTATAGATAATTTGGTTAAAATTGAATAAATAAGGTCAAACCTTTAATATTTTTATTGAGAGGAAGATTCATTACAAACGACATCAAAGTTAAAAATCCAAATTTGCTTTGATGAGGAAATTAAAAATTAAAATTTAGAAAAGAAGAGAGAGCTGTTATAAGAGATCTAACAAATGAAAGTTTTATAGGATAAGTAACTTTAGACATTGTAAGCAGCTAGTGTAACTAGTTAATGATTTATAATTTTTCCCTCAAGTCAGTTTTACCAATAACTGTTAATCTTATTTTTATTAAAAAATTAAAGCTTTCTTTATATGTATAAATTAATTAGTTAAATTATTTTGGAATTGATATTTTATGTTAATATTTTAAAATTTAAATTTAAATTAATTTTACACTTCTTAAAATATTCTAAAATTTATCTACATTAAAGTTAATTAATTTTATGAATTGGGATATACTTATACTCATTCACTCTTGAAGATAAATTTTAAGGATATTAAATTATATATTTACAATTAATTACCATTATTTAACAGTAAATTGCATTTAATTATATAAGAAAAATATTCAGAATTCTGAGGAAATGATTTCCGATCAAATTTTGAATGCTTTCATACTTAAACTTAATTAAAATATAAATATTGTATATACTTTAATCTAGTTGTTAAAATACAACTATAAGATATCATATTCTAATATATTCATAATTTTAAATATTACAACGAAATAATAGAATTGTAATAATAAATAGTTAATATTTTGGAATTAATATAATAATCAATAAATTAAATAGAATTTAATCATCATTATATAAAAAAAATATTATTTTATTTGATTAATTTGAACATTAAAAAGCTAAGAAAATGTGTTTAAGGATTGTTATATAAATAATTTATTATTGAAAAATTATTTTTGTCAATTTATAAATTATAAAGACTTTATTTCTTAATTCATTTTTTTTGCGAAAAGGAAAATCACTTCATCAACTTTAAAATAAACTATTTAAAAATTTAAACTGCTAAATTTATAAGAATCAGGCAATTTATTTTTCTATTATTACTGCAATATTTTTGTTTTAAGAATTAAAAAAATTCTATTAAAACGAATTACTGGAAAATTTTTGGATCAAATTAATATAACAAGAAGTTAATACAACTATTTATATAAATATTCATTTTATTGATCTTTTCCCAACATAAATTAAGTTTTACTTTTGGAAATATATTTATAATCAATTAATGTCAAAATTTCAATACCTCAACGAATTATAGTATATCTGCAGTTCTTGTAATAACAAATGCTCAAAATATTTTATTTATTCAGAATACGAATTAGCACCTCACTTTTTCAATAACTTGAATGATTTTCTAGAAAGATTAAAATATAGCCAAAAAATTCTTCAATTTCTATGCTGCAATTGCTATAACAAAAAGATTTTAAATTTAAAAATAGTGCAACAAACATTTTCTTAATTGAACACAAATATTCAGTAAGCAGAATCGTAAATTCTTGAACAAAAGTAAAAAATGTTTGAATTAAATATCAAAGTTTAATAACCAACAAATATATAAAATCCCATTTTTTCATTTAAGGAAATTCAAAATTAATATAGGGAGCTTGAATCCTAAATTTTACAACTTTAAGCTTTGATCGATAATGGTACAGATTAAACTAAAATTGAATAATTATAGGAAGCATTCAATTTTCATAATATAAAGGGTTTAAGAAAAATTTCGACATAATTTGAAGACTATTTATCTTCCAACATAATTAAGACGAAAGAGAACATTGGAAAAATTTAATAAGTTAGCCAATAAATCCAATCAATCTATGGCGATTAAGATTCATAAGAAGTGACTTCAAAAACTAAAATGTAGAAGTTCATTGATGATGAAATATAGAGTTAGAATCTAGACAAGAAGATTGAATTAAAAAAGGAAATGAATAAATTCATAATGAAGTTTGAAAGAAAACCTTTTACAGTTAAAGCAGATTAAGTAAATTATAAGTGAATAATATTTTTAATAAATGATGGTTTTCCTACACCAACTATTAATTACTATAAATTATTTTTATTTATAAATTTCAATTACTATTTCAATATTATGACTTTATTTTCTTAAATGCTATAGTAATTTAAGAATTTTATGTTTTATCTTGAGGTTTAAGATTTATTAAATATATAGGCCACTTATATAATATAGTGAATTTAAAAAAGTTTAATTTAATTAAACTTAGCATTTGTAAGTATAGCTTATTTTTTATTTTTTAAAATAAATAACCCTAATCTATAAAATATTATGTATTTTCGTCGATAATTAACAAATTTCAAAATTAAGATGTTAAATCTTAATACAATTGCTTATTATTAAGTCAAAATTACAAAATATAATAAAAACTGAGATTAATTTGCAATTGATGCCTAGTGATGAGATATATTTTCAATGATTTTATAAAAGTATAAATTTAAAAGGTTAATTAACATAGAGAAATAATATAAATCAAATAATGTACAAGAAAATATCATTAAAGATAGAATTTTTTGAAAGTTATATGAATGATAATACATATAAACTGTATTTAAAATAAAGGTTGCATCATTTCAAACCATTATGCAAAATTGAAATAGTTATTTTTTATTTACTTAAAAATATCAGCAATGATTTGTGTGACACTTCGAGACATTTTTTTAAAATTATGCTTTCTTACAGAAAATAATTTTATATGAATTTTTATAATTTATATTTGCTTATCAAAGACAATATTTAATTTATTAACTAATGACTGCGTTAACAAATTTATAATTTATAACTAGTAATACTTTAGAAATTTGAGTTTATAGAGTTTTGTGAAAAACTTTCATTTAAAATTAATAGAATAATATTGCTATTTGAATATAATTTATTATAGTTAAAATAGAAATTCCTAATTTATTTTTTATTTATACTGCCAAATTTCCATAAAACTAAAAAATTTAATTTAATTTCTATTAAAATTTTAAGCAAATTTTGGTCTATATTTAATGAGTTTACAGTTTTTTTTATTTAAATATTTTTAGCACTAATAACTAAATCTCTGATTTTATTTATAAAAAACAAAGATTTAAATATTTATTTTATTGGTCATCCATTTTAATTTTAAATTATGATTAAATTTATAATATATTAATTAAAAACATATAATGAATACATTATAAGATAACAATTAATGTTATACTAAAAATACTTGCCCATATATTTTCCAATAATAACGTACTCATAAATACAATAAAAGTAAAAAATTAATGCAAAATCTTTCAAGATTTAACATAATTATCCAAATACTTTTTAAGATATTTTTATTCTTAATTGTAATGAACACTCCAACATAAACATATTGTACCAAAAGAAAGATATAACCCCATATACAGTACCTATAATAATTAAGACAAATTCCTGATTTTAGGTATTATATTGATAACATGGAAGATATCATCGAAGATTACAAATACCAAGAGAATCGTATATTTCAATTTTTGGATATTCAAAAACAATACATGCAGATTGAGCAAAAGATTATGAAATACTTTACATTACTTCAAAAAGAAAGCATCTAAGAAGAAAGAATAAAATTGTAAAATTTATTTCATTCTCAAAATATATAGGGATTGCACAATATTATTAGATAGCTAGAAAATTAAGTATAATCAAGCATTAATCTCACGAGATAGTATATAGAAAAAACGTAACAAATCAATTCTAACATAAACGAAATATATAGGGAGGAAGTACTCTCTGAGGTGGCATCAAAATAGAAAATGTAAGGATGCATTGACGAGGAAATCAAAAAGTAAAAACTGGATCAAAAGATTGATTTATTTAACGAGATTTAACAAATTAATATGAGATTTTAAAGGGAACTTTCAATAGAAAATAAATAGTGATACTGTATAGTGAATATATAAATTGTTTTGGCTTTTCCTATATAGGTTTTCACAAAAACAATTATTTTAATTTTACAATAATTAAAATTAAAATAACTATCTTTAATTATAAATAAAATAATAAATTTGTTATACAGTCAATTATAATATTATAATTATAATGTTGACTACAGAATAAGGATTAAAAAATTAAATTTTTAAGATTTGGGAAAATAAAAATTATCTCATTTAGTCTAATTAATTGAGGATTTTGTTATGTAATTAAGTTTGTAAATTTGTTTACTAATCTAATCATTAAATTGATGTTTTTAAAAGTTGATTTGTATTTAAATTTCTATAATTATCAAAATAAAATTTGCTATAATTTCATATATACTCTAAGATAGCTTTAATTTACAAAAAATATTAAATAAATAAGAGATTAATGGGAATTAACACAAAAGTTATGTTGTTTATTTTTAAAAGATAAGTTTACTTATAATTTATAGATTATATTTTATTTTATGAAGGCAAATAGGATTCTTATTTAGTATATTTTTAAAATAAATATACTATAATTAAAATATGATTTTATTTTTGTCTTTACAAGCCTGTTTTGATAAAGTATTAATAATTTATATCTTTGAAAAGAAAGTTAATATTTATTTTTATACTAAAAGAATAATTAAAATTTTATAGTGCCACATAAATAGATTATTTATAATAGTACATTTTGATTTTTACAAATGAGTATATTAACAATATATAAGAACATATTTAAAATTTCAACTAGTCATTTTGTGTTTATTTTTTTTCGAAAAGCCTAAATTTTAAGGCAGAAAAATAAATCAAATTAATCATGAAAACTTAAATAAAATTAATTATGCTACTTTTAAATAAAAATTATCCTTAGAATAATTAAAATTTTTAATCTCAAAAAAGTCTAATTATTAGAATGATAATTTTTATAATATAAAAAATTTTTGATTTAAACATTCATTCTTTTATATACAATCATTTAATTTATGTTATTAATTTATAATATTTATACAAACAAATAATGTCAACATTTTAATACCATAATATTTAATGGTTCATATGTAACTATTGTCGAAAAAAATGCTCAGTGTATCGAATAATCTCACAAGTTGAGTTATATCCAACTTTCATAAAAAGTGTGGAAGATGTTATAAATAAATTTAAAAATTAACCCTGCACTCTTCAGTTCTTTTGCAATGATTGCTTTAATACAAGGATTCTAAATTAATAGATTGTTGCATAAACAGTATAGTCACTAACTATTTAGTTAAACGAAGCAAAATAGGAAATAGAAGTATAGAAGAAAGATATTCAAGAATTGAATTAAAAAGTGAATGATTTATAAGAGCAATAGAAAGTCATGTTTTCATTTCAAGATATTCAAAGTGAATATAAATAGCTTGAGTCATAAATTAATTAATTTAAAGAATATGCAGAGAATTAATGAATACAAGGCTTAACTGAAAAGCTGTTGGAAACATTTAATTCTAAAAAAATCGATGGATTACTATAAATTTCGGAATAATTCGAAAAAATTGTGCAACTTAACATTGATGAGACTAAAGAAAACATTGAGAGAATTCAATAAGTCAGCCAATAAATACAATCTATTTATGGGGATTTTGATCCTCTCAAAGTGACATCAAAAATCAAAATGGAGAAGTTCATTGATGAAGAAATCAAGAGTTAAAATCTTGATAAGAAGACTGAATTAATGCAAGAAATATAGAAATTCATTATGAATTATGACAGAGAACCTTAAACAGAGAAGGCAAATTAAGAAACATTATAGTGATTATTAAATATTTATATGTGGTTTGTTTTTCCAGTAATTGGTTTCCAACATCTTATTTTTTAATTAAATTTTTTTGAATAAATATTGTACATATTTTGAGTAGACTTTTGGAATTTTGTATTTTATTTATGCTGCAATAATTTTTATTTTACCAATTAATTTTAAAATTATAAATACATATACATTTTCTTTGATTATCATATTTGTTTTTTTATATGCATAAACTGAAGATTTGTTTCAATTTTATTTTTATTATTTCATTTATTCGAATGTTACTATTAAAATTTAATATTTAACAACACATAAATTTATAGTAACAATTAAATTGTTATTTAAAAATTATTAATTAAATTATGAGTAGTAATTAATATTTAATTTGTTTCTATACCAATCATATAATAACTGAGAATATTTAAATTTAAATAAATGAAAACGATTATTATTTAATTTTTAACATATGTATTTAATTTTTGAAAGTTAATGTTTTGCAATTTATTTGACATTTCTATTGGCATAAGATATATTTAATTTATAAAGTACTGTAATATTAAAATAAAAAAAAATTAATTCTAAGTATTTTTGAGTTAATCTAGCTGTTACAATTATAGTATATAATATCGTTATACTATAGTTATCTTTAGCAAAAATAAAGAGCGATAAATGCACATATCTTGAGTTTTAATAAATATTTGAACATATATAAAAAATCTTAAACTTATTTATTTGTAAAAATAAGAAAACACCATTATGTTAATGAAAAATTTTCTTAATTTTTTTTCCATTATTAAAAATATAAATTTCATTTTGTTCTACTCATATTAATCTAAATTCTTATCTGATTAATTTTAATGGAAAAATATAGTATGCTACAAAACTTTTTAATTTATTTTTAATTACTTTATTAATTAATAGCAATTCTAAATAATATTTAAACATTCTTATGTTGATATCGTATAAAATTATTCTAATTAATTTTATATTTTATTAAATTCTCAATTATTATATTTCTTAAAATTTTATCTAAGCTAATTATTAGAGTCCCAAATTATTTAATTAATTTTATTTAAATATTCATATAATGATAAATCATTATTTAATTATGATTTTACTTTATTATATTAAATATTAACAAATAATGTCAAAATTTTAGTACCTTAATGATTTTTGGTACCTTTGTTCCTCATGTAATAGTAAATGCTAGAAATACTATCTCTTTTCATAACTTGAATTAACTCCAGCTTTATATAAAAGTTTCAAGGATGTTCAAGACAAATTTCAAAATAATCCAAGCATTTTCCAATTTCTTTGCAGCTCTTGCTTTGACTAAAAAGTCTTAACTCAGAGAATTGTTGTAGAAACAAATGCTTAGTTAAATGCTCAAATACACAACGCCTTATTATAGATTTCTTATCAAAAGAAATAAATACATTAACAAAATGTAAAAATATAAAAGCTTACATAGCAACAGACTCATATATTTTCATTTGATGAACTTAAAATCTAATATAAAGAGCTTGAAACCAAAATCAACAAGCTTTAATAATTAATCAAGAATGAAACCATTTAATATTAAATCGAGAAATTTAAAGAGATGTTCAAGACATAGAATGACTAAGGGTTGCTAGAAATTTCATAAGAATTTTAAACGATTTTACAATCAAATATAGATGAAACCAAAGAGAAGGTTGGATAGATATAATAAATGAGACCGTAAATTTACTCACTTTCTGTAAATTAAAATTTGATATCAAAACATAAAATGGAGAAGTTCATTGATGATGAGATTTCGAGTTAAAATTTGGACAAGAAGATTTAATTATAGCAAGAAATGTAAAAATTCATGGTGAAGTTTTGTAAAGAGTTTGAGTTAAAGATTGAAACTTATTATTGATTAGAATATAAAATTTAGATATGTTGGTTTTTCCTATGATTGGTTTTCCAATTACCTATTAATTACTAATAATTTATCCAATTTTGTAAATAATTACTCAAAATCTATAATGCTTTAACAATAAAATTTTTTAAAAAACTTACTGGTAAGTCATTAAGACATGTATATTTTATTCAAAGTAAAGTTAGATTTTTGAATAATTAAAGTTATGCTATCATTTTTGTAGCTTTAAATAAACAATTTATATGTCACCTTCAAAAATAATGGAATAAATTACTTAATTAATTATTTTTGAGTCTTTTTTATCCTTAGAAAACTATTTGATTTTTATGAATTATATTAAACAAATTTTACTCTTTTCAATAAAATTGAAATAAAGAGCCTATAAAAAATTACGAAGAAATTTATTAACATATAAGTTTTAAATGAGATAGGATATATTTTTCAATTATTAGAATGATTTTAATATTTTATAATTTTTTGTGATTGATATTTATTTTAGTTCAATAATAAATATTAGTAGTTAGATTTTAATGAAAGCTTGAATCAAAACCCCAAAACCCTTTCAGTAGTTTGATTGAGTTTTTGATTGATAAAAGTAGACTATTAGTGCATACTTTATTAGGGTTTTAATAGGGTTTATGTAGGGGTTAATGTTTAAATATAAGTAATTTAAGTGAGAAAATGAGAGGTTTGGGATCAGTTTATGACACTGAGTATATAGATTTATTGTTTAAGTTGCGTTATGGATGTAATGAATATAGTGATCAACTCAGACCTATTCTTAATTATACATCAATAGCAAGGCTACTTAATAAATCTCCTGCAACTGTGAGGTCCCACTGTCTATTAGCATTGAATTTAAAGAGATAGCACCTAAATTCTAAGCCTAAAAGACCTCGAAAATTTCAGCAGCATCATATTGACTATCTATTAATGATAAGAATCTTAAATACTGGGCTCATTTCTCTCTAGCCTAGAGGGCTGTAATGTTTCATCGCCAATTTCCTGAGCTTCACATATCCACATAATCAATAGCTAACATATATAAAAATAACGGAATATCTTACAAGACAGTCAATCGCATTAAGAGAGTGATTGACTTTAATGTTCCATTTTATAAGGATAATTTAAATTATATATTCGATTAAATGCAGAGGGCTATTACTAACAATATTAAGTTCATACACGCTGATGAGGCAGTATTCACGTTTAATACCTTCATATCAAGGTCTTGGTATAAAAGATATAGCAACATTGAAGTATATGATTAAAAGGTTAAGGTTTAAACTCATGCAATTCTTGGTGGAATAAGCGAAGATAATGGCCTCGAGACTTATGTTATCCACCCTCGCTAAATAAAGACAGAATAATACATAAAGTTCTTACAATAACTCAGAGATAAGTACGCCGACTAAAAGATTATTCTGTTTGTAGAAAACTTATCTGTCCATAAAACTAAAGACACAAGGAAGGAATATGAAAGGCTAAACATAACACCTGTATTTAATGTTCCTTACAGCCCTTAGTTCAATGGTATTGAATTAATTGGGGGTTATTGAAAGATCATTATAAGAAATTGCTACTCTATCACTTGATGCACGACTAAAAGATAGATACAGTAGATTTTATTAAGAGTGCTGCTAAGAGAGTCAGCGATGATAAAGCTAAAGTACGCGCAAGAGAAGGGAGATTTTGTGTTTATAAATAAGTTTTAGATTTAAAAGAATGAATAAGTTCACATATTAAATTTGCCCGTAAAGGGAATTGGCTTCTCTTTCTTTTCTTCCTCTTAAGGCTTGCTTGGGCCCATGTTTCTTCTCTTAGTGCCAGCTCCTGCATCTATGTTCATCTCTTCTAGCTTTTATAAATCTTTGAAGAGCCTCTTACTCAATTCATGTTTTACTTGAGACTTTCTCTCTCTGTTTAATTTGCTGCGCTCTTTCATCAAGTATATAGCAGTACCAGGTTTTTATATAAAGTTAGAAGACTAAGCTTACTTGAGATGAAAGGATGCTTTTGAAGTTCCTACAGCCAGGTATCACTTATTTTAATACCTTGCCTCTCTTTTTCTTCAGGAGAGATACTGTATCGTTTCTTGTGAGCTTCTTAAATAACTTCATTTAAGTACTCAGGTTTCAGAGTTGCAAGAACACCAAAGAAGAAGTTTCGCTCTGGCAACTTATTAGAGAGCTGTAGCTTTGATGGAAGGTAGAGAGCTACGTCCGGATCACTCATAGCATCGTCATATAGGTTTATCACTGATATTACAGGGTAGTTAGGATCTCTATCATCCTAATTTCATTAGACTTAAAAGCTTTTTTCTCTTCACTAAGTAAGGCTTTTAAGAATGAGATTTTAGTTCCCTCCTGTGTTGGCA
This sequence comes from Oxytricha trifallax, assembly GCA_000711775.1. Lineage (NCBI taxonomy): Eukaryota > Ciliophora > Spirotrichea > Sporadotrichida > Oxytrichidae > Oxytricha > Oxytricha trifallax. The sequence goes on from ARYC01003998.1 coordinate 16,448, forward strand.
AGAACAATCCAACTATGGTTAATAAGTTAGTTATAAGTGAAAACTTACCTTGCTATACCAAGTATCTGTAAAGATCTTCCTTACTTCTGAATTTTCTATTAAATCTTGAGATTAAATTATCTTCATTACATCATTCATAAACTCCATCTTGCTTCAAGTTTCTATAAATGTTAATGAAATTTAAAATTATGGATATCCATTCTAAACTTACTAAAATTTTACTACTAAATAGGGAGATCCACTTGGAGGTCAACCTGAATCAGATAAATAGATAAAGATGGAGGAACTTTCGCCAAGTTTCAAAGTTTGACTTACATTCTTACCAAACTTTCTCCATTAAATTGCTCCTAATAATAATTAAATTAATTAGGTGGTGCTCCTAATTTATATAAAACTTAATTAGGAGGTTAAATTAAAGTTCAAAACCGTATTAGGCGGTGCATTAAAAAAATTAAATTTTAAAACTTCCCCTCCTAAATTTACGAGAACATATTTAGGAGCACCACCTAACTCCCCAAAACACATTTAGGTGCATTTTAATGTATAAAATGGATGAAATAATATATAAATTAACTCAAAATTTTAGAAATATAAAACTAATGTCTCTCACTCTGGTCCCATTAAACCTCTCTAAAACTTTGAGGATATGCTCTTACTTGTATATAAAGGTAGAATTTAAACAGCTTATATAATTATTAATAGTATTTATAAAATGAGCGGCAACTTACTAAGAAAAGCGGCATTACTTGGCATTAGCCAGCAAAAACTTTCCTTCATGAATCAAAAGAAAATAGAGACTTGTGATGCATTTACCTAGTACGAACCTGAAATTCTCTAACCTTAGGTCTCAGACTTTGAATAACAATTCAGTTGTTAAATAGAAATGCAGGCTAAGAAATTCAATGCGAAGTTCCAATAAAAATGGTTGAAGAGGAGGAAGAGAAAAAAGAAATTAAAGCATTACATTTATGTGAAGAGTGTGAGAAGAACTTCACTTATAAATCTGCTCTTAAGCGTCATATCTTAGAGTTGCATTCTAACAAGCCAAAGCTCTATCTTAAGCATGATAAGATAGATGGAAAATATTTTTGCCCTAATTGCAATAAGCAATATAACCATTCAAGGGATTTAAAAGTTCACCTATAAAACCATCATGGCAAGAAGTTTGAAGTCATAGATCCTGAGACTGGTGAGGTCTTCCTTCAAAAAAGAAAGCCAAGAGACCCTTTAGAATCCTTGGAACAAAGAGCTAAGAAAGAAAATAAGCTTATTAAAGCAGTTAGAAACCTCCCAGCTTTTGAGATAGTGAAAATCACTCTGAAGATACAAGCACTAAAGCTTCCAATTTTAAATGTAATTGACCTTAAAGAATGTAAGGAAAGTTATCTTATACTTGAGGACAAGTTTGAGAAAAAGGTCATAACTGATAAGCAGTTCGCATACAAGATTTATCCATTCAACTACTTTAAATGCGATGACAAGTATCAAATGGAATTTGTCAATGAGTACTAAGCTCTTACTAAAGCAAGGGATAGACAGTGCAGATTTATAATTAAGCTCGATGCAATACTCCTTGCTCAAGATCATGTTGCTTTTCGCCTACCTCTATATAAATGACATTAAGAGACTACATTTAAGATTAAAGAATTCCAAAGTAGCTACCCTTATTCTTACAAATGTTTGCAAAGGCATAGAAGAGCTGCACACTTTAGGATATGTTCATAGAGACTTGAAGCCTGGGAATATAATGCTTGACTTTTCACCTCTCAAAGTAGTAATAATTGATTTCAATAGATCATAAAGAGTTGAAGCTTCAGGACTTGGCAACGTTTATGGTACTCCTGGATACTTTCCAGAAAGGGAGGACTGGAGATATGGTGATATTGAGTGGGATGTATGGGCTCTAGCAGCAATTATTGGTGAATGCGATATGCAAAGAAATGATTACTATTGCTGTAAGAGAGAGAAAGATTCAAAGCAGAGAATACAACAATATCTAGACTAGAATAAGATAAAAGGTAAAATGAAAGATATGGACAGAGCAGATTTTCTTAAGACCAAAACCACAGAGCAGAGCAAACAATAGAATAAATGATCAACTGGATAGGAGATATCAAATTTAGAAAATTAGCACATGATGCTAAGGTATTGTTTGAGTGAATAGTAAAAAAAAAATCCCTCTAATACACATTACTATTCATTACATTTAAACATTAAACCCCTACATAAACCCTATTAAAACCCTAATAAAGTATGCACTAATAGTCTACTTTTATCAATCAAAAACTCAATCAAACTACTGAAAGGGTTTTGGGGTTTTGATTATAATATAATCAAAAAAATGCAATCATAAAATTAATATTGAAAATTTGAATTCAACTTGTATCAGAAGAAAGAGTTTAAAATTTATTAAATCTCATAAAAGTAGAGATAACTAATATTATTTCTGCTGTTTAATTAAATTATATAAATACCAATTAGATTGAATACTTTTAAAGTCCCTCCTCAAATATTTTATACATGGTTTATTAATTTAATTTTGGTAAATATTTTTGGTTTATTATTCTCATCTTTTTTAATATTGATAAAAATATATACTTTAATCTTGATAAATGTATATGTTAATAAAGGAATCATCAAATCTTTTTCTTGTGTCACTATAATCAAATTGAAAAGTAGTATTAATAAAATAAAACCTAAAAAATCTTTTTGGATTGTATTTTATCAATTATTGATATAATCAGATTCTTAATCACTATTATATAATTACTGTTACTTTGGTAATTATAAAGTTTATTATTTTAGATACATATTTCATCATCTTTTTATTTCATAAAATTTTAAATATGATTGATTTCTTTATTAGCAACACAATTATATTATTGAATTTTAATTGCAATAAGTGAATTTTTTTCAAGGTTTATGAAAAATTGTTTCACTTCATAGAATAACAAATAATTCTATTTTATAAGAGATGTCTATATATAAAAATAAATTTATAGAGATAATTCAACGAGAATTAATTTTGAACCCAGTAATTAAAAAATTATTTGCAAATTAATATCAATGCCTATTAACAAGAAAAAGGTAATCTTCAATTTAAATTTAGCAACTGTCATTCAATTTAAACAAATAAAATTATTTTAAGTTAGATTTATTTTTTTAATTTAAAAACTTGATAGAAATAAGTCAAAAATTTCTTAATTGTATATGAAAGTAATTTTTATATCAAGTTGTTTTTATTATATTAAAAGTAATAATTCAATTGAATTTATGTTAAAAGCTGCGGTAATGATTAATATTATTTCTTAGATTCTATACATTAGCACAGTTTATTCAAAAGCATATAATTTATTAGAGAAATAATGTAAATATTAAAAAATAAAACGGAGTGAAACTTAAAATACATTGCTTTTAAGAACGATTATAATTGACAAGGTAAATCAAATTATTTAAGTATTATTGTCAAATGTTCTGCCACTCATTTAATTCATAGATTTACTTTTATTTTACAGAATATTTGTCAATATTTTTTCCCCATTTAGTTTCTTGATTTTATTCATTATATATAATACTAAAAAAGTGGATATAAAATGGAAATTTATTTTATTTATTGAAAAAGTTGAGGCATTAAATGCGAATAAAAACTCAATAATATTATTTAGTAAAAATCACAATCTTTTTATCTATCAATATATGATAGATTCTATTAGTTGAATGATTGATGAAATTATGCATCCTTAAGATATGCAACCTATTTTCCAAGTTTGAAAAACATAATTTTTGTATCAGATCCCATGTAAAGGGATTGAGACTTTATGTAGTACTGTTAAAAGCTATTATTTTTAATTTAAATATATATATATATATATATACTGGATAGGATCAGCAAAAGAAGCAGATTCATTATATAAATTAGCAATTAAATTATATTTATTGATAAATAATAGTAATTGTGAAATAATGGGAATACTTATAACTATGAGTTTTATAAGAATAATATATTGGGATAAATTATAAATAATATATAAGGTCCTTAATACGCTAATGATAACAATTTAGATATAAAAAATAATATAATTTTTATTCCTCGTTCAAACAAAAAAATATGAGCAATTTATGTAAAATCTTTTTGCAATAAAATTATAACTTTCTAAAATCATTTAGATTTTTTTAATCAAGCAAAAATTTAATTGATTATTCGAAAATAAATGGACCAGATTTTACTAAGATTATTTAAAAAACTGATATAAATAAAGTTAATTTAAATTTTGAATTGATTTATGATACTAACTGGCTATTCGATTAGCATAGAATTTAAAAATATTGCAAAATGCTATTTAATATTTAATAAAAATTTGATGATTATCAATCTCAGGTGAACAAAATTAGTTTGATATCGAAATCATGCTTTTAATTTCTGAAAAGACTAAACATTTTTTTAAATTATATAAATTATGTCAAACTAATATAATAAATTAAGTTGAGTATTCTTTTTTTCTTTCCCCTTTTAAAAATGAAATCTATTTTATATAATTGATTCAAAGTATTGTGTTAATTCAGCAATTAAAACGGTCATTTAGTTTGCAAGTGCATCAGATTGCTGTGTTGTCTTACAAGTCAGCCCAGGATTTGTCATATTTAGAATCAACTAGTTAATCTTTTTATTTAAAAAATTGAATTTTGTTTTCCAGAATATGATCTAGATAATTTATTAGTTGCAATATGTGACTTTCATTGCTATAAACCTTCTAGTTCCTGAGGCTATGGACCCTCTTAAAGTCCAATTTTGAATCTATGGACACTACCATTTTGTAATATCGTCTTTTGTCCTGTTCATAAATCTTAAGATTTTATTATTAATTTTCTGTTATATATAATATTTCAATTTCATATAAACTGATAAATCTATTGTTGCTGCATTTATTAAAAAAAATAATCTATAAATTCTTAAATACAGAATATGCATTTTGCCAGAGGTAAATAACTAAGAGTGACTTATTATGGAAATTCTCCTTCTGTGTAATTAGTTTTAATGTAGGAGTAATAGTCAAAGAATTGTACCGAGAAATATGTATTGAGATTGTCTTTTTTTAATTTTAAATTTTTATTGAAAATTGAAATATTTGAATAAAGTTTGTTACTTCCATTCATGAAAATGAAAATTTTATATTTATTTGTCGGCAAGAAAACTAAAAAAATATACTATAAATCATTATATAAGAATTGCAGGATCATTGCCTCTGTATGTTAGTTGTGTAGCAAAATCGAACGAGGTTAATGGAAACGAGATTAAATAAAAATACGAAGTTTATAATAATTAAGCTTTCTCTGGTATCAACATATAAATCCTTGACGTAAAAATAAATAATTAAAAAAAAGTAGTTGGTATTTAAAACTATATAGCCTATCATACTAATTATTTGGGAAAAATTTCTATTTTACAGAAAGTTTTAATTGATTATTTTATCTTTTATAAAATAAATTTTTAATTATGCTAATAGTTTTAGATTATTTATTTAGTATTTTTTTAAAAATGATTATTTTTTAATTAGTTATATTTAATATTGTTATTTAAATAAAAACAACTATTTAAAATAGAAGATGAATGGGGAAAAATATAAATTGGCATGTAAAAATGAAATTAAATAAAAAAGAGCTGAGTTTAACAAGAAATTTGACTTGCTTATAAATCTTTCATTATTAAAAAGTGAAAAATTGATATTATTCCAACAAAAAGAATAGTATAATTTAAATAATTAATTGCAAGAGTTTTTATGTTTTTATTCATAATATATCATAACGATAATAAATCTAAATTAAATTAATTAGTTATTGATTGTTGATTGTATACTGCTCTCTGTTTATCACAATTTTCAATTAAATCGACAAATAAGCTATAAGGGCCATCAATGAAAATATTGTCATTATTCCACCAAAAGTAGATTTAAAAGTGTTATCACGCTTGTATGTCAATGAAATAGGATGCCCAAATCTATCAATGTTTCTTATTTGTTTTCCTAATAAATTTATTAAGCCACCTCCTCTGCTTGATTAATGATAAATAAATTAACCAGCATTAAATCATATTAATATCTTTGGTGGGGGAAAGTTTCCTGGCCTATGTATGAAAAAATAAATTTTAGGGGAGCTTCCTGGCCTATAAATTTTTTCTATTTTCAAAAAAGATTTCGCAATAATATTTTCTATCAACTCGATATGATTTTACCAATCGCTCTTACAGAATATATTCTGATTTAAATGAATTCTTGTTTCAAAAAGTTATTTTATTCTTAATTTTCATTTTAATTCTAATAAAATTGTTCAATTTTTTTATAAAATTCTATTAATTTAATCATGCCTTATTCATACTTTTAATTGATACTACAATAAGAGCTAAAATTTTATCTCATAATACATACTGAACATAACCCTTAAATAAGTAATGTGAAAATTTTTTTAACATATTTTTAATTTTAATTAATCAAAATATATTTTTAAAAATATATAGCTAAGGAAAGTTCCACACCTCCAAATCTTTAATTAATTAAATTGCTAGAAAGCAAAGGCTTAGTTTACCACATAGAATTTTACATTCTTTTTAAAAGTTAGGTAACTTTTTATTGATTATTTATTACCGAAAAATTTCAAGTAAAATTATGAAGAAATTTCAAAATTTAAATCCATATATTCACTTTCTGATAAATACTAATCGAGAAATGTTATATTTGTATCACAAATTTCATAAATATCTAATTTTATTCATTCATTTACTTTAAATATGAATCACTTAATATAGCAAAAAATCTTAAAAATATATAAAAAACTTCAACTAAAAGTTCAATTATTTATAATTAAACAGTCCCTGCTTGAATTATTAAAATCTCTATTTTTATTAAGTTATAATTCAAATTTTATTATTGTAGGAATACATTTGATTTGGGGAAAATATTTATAATTAATAAATTAAATAATTAAAATCGTGGCAGTTAACTTTCTGGAAACCTAGACAATATGGTACTTGTTCGATGGAGAATTCAAAATTAGCTGGACTTTACTATTGGCGGTACCCCACTATCGCATTCCTGGAGCGAGATAACTTGACTTTAATTTCTGCATTAAAAACAACTAAACAAATCACCAAAAATTAAAATCGATTTATCTCACTCCTAAGATGCGATAGAGGGTACCGCCAATAGTAAAGTCCAGCTAATTTTGAATTCTCTATCGAACAAGTACCATATTGTCTAGGTTTCCAGAAAGTTAAC
>ARYC01003999.1:0-25094 GCA_000711775.1 Oxytricha trifallax
AAACCCACCTGTAAGCCAAAGAAAACCCACCTGTAAGCCAAAGAAAACCCACCTGTAAGCCAAAGAAAACCCACCTGTAAGCCAACGAAAACCCACCTGTAAGCCAACGAAAACCCACCTGTAAGCCAACGAAAACCCACCTGTAAGCCAAAGAAAACCCACCTGTAAGCCAAAGAAAACCCACCTGTAAGCCAAAGAAAACCCACCTTGTAAGCCAAAAGAAAACCCACCTGTAAGCCAACGAAAACCCACCTGTAAGCCAACGAAAACCCACCTGTAAGCCAACGAAAACCCACCTGTAAGCCAAAGAAAACCCACCTGTAAGCCAAAGAAAACCCACCTGTAAGCCAAAGAAAACCCACCTGTAAGCCAAAGAAAACCCACCTGTAAGCCAAAGAAAACCCACCTGTAAGCCAAAGAAAACCCACCTGTAAGCCAAAGAAAACCCACCTGTATGCCAAAGAAAACCTACCTGTAAGCCAAAGAAAACCCACCTGTAAGCCAAAGAAAACCCACCTGTAAGCCAAAGAAAACCCACCTGTAAGCCAAAGAAAACCCACCTGTAAGCCAAAGAAAACCCACCTGTAAGCCAAAGAAAACCCACCTGTAAGCCAACGAAAACCCACCTGTAAGCCAACGAAAACCCACCTGTAAGCCAACGAAAACCCACCTGTAAGCCAAAGAAAACCCACCTGTAAGCCAAAGAAAACCCACCTGTAAGCCAAAGAAAACCCACCTGTAAGCCAAAGAAAACCCACCTGTAAGCCAAAGAAAACCCACCTGTAAGCCAAAGAAAACCCACCTGTAAGCCAAAGAAAACCCACCTGTAAGCCAACGAAAACCCACCTGTAAGCCAACGAAAACCCACCTGTAAGCCAACGAAAACCCACCTGTAAGCCAAAGAAAACCCACCTGTAAGCCAAAGAAAACCCACCTGTAAGCCAAAGAAAACCCACCTGTAAGCCAAAGAAAACCCACCTGTAAGCCAAAGAAAACCCACCTGTAAGCCAAAGAAAACCCACCTGTAAGCCAAAGAAAACCCACCTGTAAGCCAACGAAAACCCACCTGTAAGCCAACGAAAACCCACCTGTAAGCCAACGAAAACCCACCTGTAAGCCAAAGAAAACCCACCTGTAAGCCAAAGAAAACCCACCTGTAAGCCAAAGAAAACCCACCTGTAAGCCAAAGAAAACCCACCTGTAAGCCAAAGAAAACCCACCTGTAAGCCAAAGAAAACCCACCTGTAAGCCAAAGAAAACCCACCTGTAAGCCAAAGAAAACCCACCTGTAAGCCAAAGAAAACCCACCAGTAAGCCAAAGAAAACCCACCAGTAAGCCAAAGAAAACCCACCAGTAAGCCAAAGAAAACCCACCATTAAGCCAAAGAAAACCCACTATTAAGCCAAAGAAAACCCACAAAGGTCTCTATAAAATTATAATATTTATATTTTATTATATATTTTCTCTTAAAAAATCTAGCCACAGAGGCAAAGAAATAATTTTTCTTATTTTTTAATTAGATAATATACTATATAATTCTTTTTTTCATTATGTATTATCTTGAATATTTAATATATTTATAACTTATATATATATATATATAAGAAAGTATTTAAATTAATTATTGAAAAATTAAAATAATCTGATAATGTAAACAACTTCCAAATTTATAATATGTCTATCATATATTTGAAAGAAAAAGCATTACCTCATATTTTTATTTTCATTATAATTACTTAAATATAAGCAAGTGTGCTTTTTCTCCTTTCATTCCCATATTCTATATGAGTTGGTCTAAATTGTTAACCTTTTCATTTGTTATAGTTCCATCCAAACTATCATGTCTCCACCATCCTGTTAATTATAAGTTTTCTGTTAACTATCCAATTTTTATGTAGCATGTGAAATGTTCCTGTCCGATAACATAAGCTATGACTCCAATTAACTCATTTTACATATTCACCATGTCAAGTTCTTCTTCGATGTTTGTGTGCATATTTTAAAGACTTTTTGTTATGAATAAATATCTAGGCAGTTATTCTATAACTTGCTAGATTTCTCTTGTGTTCATCATTCCTCCATAGTTATCACATCCACTATACATAGATTCCCAGGTTTCCCAATAAGCTTGATTAAGTCCTTTTACTTAGCCATCTAAATCTATTAATTCTCTCATTACTTCCTAAGTAGACCAACTATTCACAAGGTCTCCACATTACATGCATTTTGATTCGTTGTAATATCTAATACAGTATAATTCATTCTTATTTAGATATTGTTAGAGTTAGACTAAATCAGTTAATTAGTCTCCAAGTCCATTTCTTAATATTTAAACACAATTTTATTATCTTTCACATTAAAAAGCATTTGGATAGATTATGTCAATGTTAATTGCTCTTAAGTTGTTACATGCTTCAATTAGTTATTAATTTTCATTACTACTTGCATTTCTTGATTATTCGTCTTTATTATATATACCCAAGTAGAATATTGTTAAAAACAATCTTATAAGCATGAGTTTCTGAACCATCTTATCCAAGGATATTGATTTTTCTCTTTAACAGGCTTTTTCCTAGGTTCTTATTTTATTATTTCTTAGCTATAAATTTTATCCCTTAAGTCTACTCGAGAGAAATCCAACATTAATTAATCAACTGCTTTTCTCTCTTCAATATTTTACTTTGATTACTAGATTATTTAGATATTTTTCTAAGGATATCTCTTGATCGCACTTTCAATAACAAGTAGCGCGTTCTATCTTGTTTCATCATTCAAGTATAATCTAAGATTAACTTTTTACTGAAAGATTTTGCTTTCATATACATTCACAATGTACTCACTTGTTAAAATACAAGATGGGTCAAAATTTATCAAATGAAGATCATTTAGATTTCTGACTCTACTTATAGCTGTGTAGAAGTGACCTGATGCAAAGAGACTTTTGCAATCAATAATCACATTATCAAGAGTTAATCCTTATACTTTATGAATAGTGCATGAATATGCTGGAGTTATAGGAAATTATTTCCTATATACTTTCTATCCATAGATGCTATGTCCTTCAATTTGTCTTCCCATGTACTAAACTTAGTTATTTTGTAAGTTTCTTATTTAAAGATAAGTAAAGTTTTCTCCAATATCAATAATTATTGCCAAGCTCCCATTTGTTTATTATAAGGTAATGTCAACATTTTTAGAATCATTATTTTCATCCCTATGTAAATATTTATTTCTTGTCTCATTGTTTTTGCTTCAAAGTTTAGTTGCTTTACAATTTTCTCATCTTGTTCGTCATTTGTAAGTTCTCTTATTAAATCTCCATGTTAAATTGTGTCTATTGCCACTAACACATATTTTTAATTATCTATGAAATTCTTTGTTATAATACTATTGTTGTATTTCTCTCTTTCATAATTAGTTCCAGATATGATCATGTTTTATAAACTTTCTAAGTTACACTTCTTAGTTATTTAATGACCAGCATTGCAAATTCTTGATTCGATAGCTTTAATAGTTTCATCATCTATTTTTCCACTTCTGACATTATTAAGAACTCTTTGAAATTCATCATTTCCATGTTGTCTAAAGTTTGTTGTAAGTACTAGCCATTCGAAACGTTTGAACAAGTCATGGTGAATAAAGCTGTTTGCAATAACATCTTCTTTATCTCTACTCACAGGAGGTAGTTAAAGTAAGTCTCCTACAAGAATTATATGTTTTCCTCCAAAAGGTTTGTATCTTCTGCTTGGAATGGTTTCACCCTAAGCAAGAGTTTATTCAATTATTTAGAAAGTTTATTCTAATAGCATAGAAACTTCATCTATAATGAGCACATCAATATTTTGCAAAAACACTTAGAATGGTGAGAAAGGCTCTACCCATGCTGTTTTTGACATTTTAATTTATTCTAAGTAATGAGTGGATAGTAGTTCCATTAATTTAACTAGCTACTGTCCCAGTTGTTGCTGTTACTTCGACATTAAGATTCATTGCATGTTCAAATAGTACTCTTATTTGTTAGATTAAGAAACTTTTACCAGTTCCTGCTCCTCCAGTAATGAACAAAAGACATTATTTATCATCTTTAATTGAGTCAGTTAAGTATTGTATGACAAGTCTTTGATCTTCACTTAACTTTTCCATGAAGGAATCATATAGTTGTATAAGTAAACTTGGGATAACTAATGGGTTATAGTCTAGTTCATTATCTATCATGTAGTTTTTGTTAGCTTCTTGCTTGATATCCTGAGTGTATGTCATTTGTTCTTGTGTGAGTCTATCCATTTTTATATCAAAGTCTTCATACTCAAGATCTTCTTCTATTATTTCTGTCAGTGCATTTATATGCAAGTTAAGCTGAGAGTTTAAGGTTGAGGTTATGTTAGGAACTTTAAGCAGTTTTAGCAAAACTTAATGCATTTATTTTTTATTCAAGCTATTATGTTTCCAAAATTACTTTGTTTCTTCTTCATCACCATAGTCAACCAAAATTTCATGTATGAAGCATTCTTCTAACCAAGTCTAGCTTTTATTAATTGATGATAGCTAATTATGTCTTCTGTGTGGAACTCTTTCTAAGAATATGCTATAGTAGTACACATCTCCATTTTAAGGATACCATTTCCTTGGTTGAATAACAATTGGTGTTCCTCTTTTCCAGTAATACATTTTAGTCGAGGGATTAATTATATGGTTATTATCTAGCACAATACCTTTAGGAATGTTACTAAGTTTCATTCCGTAGTTATAGTTTCTCAAGAAATCGAAGAATGTAACTTATTCAAATTATGAAGGTCTTAGTAATATCTGTCTAAACTATTTTACAAAAATACTTTGTCATCATCCTTTTCTAGTTTTATTAGATCTTCTTTACTTTTTAAGACTTTTCCTTTGTGTTTTGGCAAATTTATGTCTATGAATTGAACATTTGGCTTTGAATTAACCATTTAGAGGCCAAGTAGTTACCATACAGCATTACATGATGAGACTTATCTACATTTTAAGTATTAAATAACTTCATTAGTATTCTTTGCAAGTGATGGATATTTTAATGCTATATCAAGTTCAGGATTTGTTTTTGCAATATACTTCACCATATATTAAGATATGTCTTATGAAGTCATTCTTATTACGCATATACTTCCATTAAATATTCTCAACAAGTCTTCATTATAGGGAGATATTCTTTATTCTTCTTGTGTAATTCTTCTGTAGCACCATTTATTACTAATTATTTCATCTTATTCAAGCAGTGGTTATGGGTAACCATATCTACACTTTCTAATTATGGATTCTTGAAGCATCTATTTTCAACACATTGATGAATTTAATAATCCTTAATTCTCTTAGCCAATAGATCGTCTTCAGGAATAGTGGCTTTCACAATGTTACCATTTTTTAAACTTTAACTTCCTTCATCATCTAGCCATAAGAGCAAATGTAAATGAGGTGCACCTCGAGCTTAAAATTCAATTCTTTCAAAATAACCGATAGCTCTTCCAAATATTCCTTTCTTTTGAGTTGATCCATAAACTAATTTTAATGTTTCTCTCATCTTAACATAGAAATGACATGAGCTAGCTACTGGATCCATTAATGAGTTTCTATGCTTTTTAAGTTATACTAGGTATGGATCTTTTTCATTTAGTGTTAGTGTAATAAACAAGTCAGGATGAGGTTTATTGTGAGTCTTGTCAAAGTATTCTATGAGACTAGTCAGTTCATACCATTTATTTTGCCAGTATTAAGGAGTATCTACATGTTTTCACTTAGCTTCTTGCCAAAGTATTCCAATCTCTCTTTATTCTAAACTTCTTACATTATAAACCCTTATGTGAGTTTCTCATCATACTCTTGAGGTTTCACGAATTTAACACCTCTGTTAAAACTTATGATATATTCTTTCTTTACTCTATCAAACCACCAGAAAATATAATCAGTGTTCAATCTGTACTAGTATCTGCATGAGAGCAGTCTCATCTTCACATACTATTTAGGAGTCATTCCGTATTATTAATAAGTATTATTGTATCCTCCCATTCCTGTAGGAAATAATGTAGGGAACAACATTTCTTCAATGTATGGACCTCTATAGTATATTTTGTTTCTAAGTAGTTATTATTAGTCAATTCTCTTTTCTTCAAGTGACTTTTGTTATTCAGTTATTTTATTTATCTCTTCATACCTTTCTGGTCTTATTATTTAGAATGAATCGAGTGCAGTGATATCGCCAAGTTCAATAAGTCTTCCGAGTATATTATCATTATACTCTAAATTCAAAGGTAGAAGGAAATATTCTTAAGAAGTGTCAAGAAGTATCCCTCTGCTAATATCTTCATAAGTAACATCTTAATTTGCAATATCAATGATGTCTCTAACTCTTGTACTTATTGCTGGGTAAATGTGAACATCATTATCCCTGAACTATTTTAGTATCTCCCTTAATTCTTCTTTTGCTTAAATTATATGATAAATCTCCCAGTTACTATAGAATATCTTGAAGAGATGATTTTTTTCTTTCAGGTATGACAGAGCTATTCCAATATTTTTCTTTTCATGAGTTGAAAGTTTGTGCCACCAATTATCCTTTCTTTCTAGCTCCTTGAAATAATTATTTATACTTCCATCATATGAAGTGAAATCTTAGTCTCCAAGTAAATGATAGTATGAACCTCCTTTCTTATTCTCGATGTATGAATGAATGTTTCCAAGCATTATAGCGTATTATTACTATCTAGTTTTAAGTATCTTCAATTCTTCAGGTTATGGAAAAGTTCTTTCATGGCAATAATCTTAAATATCTGTTTTACTACACTAGTAGCATATCTTAACTCTTTACTTATTTTCGTCCCATTAAATGTTTTCAAATTAATCAATGTATACGAGTGCTGATCTTGGTGTATCATTTACATTCTCAAAGTTTAAGTAGTTGTTATCCTTTCTTTAATTTAAGAGTTGAAGTAATTTTCCACATTTTCCACAAATTTCCTTATTTATTTATTTGTTCAAGATTTTGTGCATGTTTTATATTGCTATTCCAATTTTAAGTTCTTTATTGTCCTGTAATGAATCAAATTGTTCTACATTTATATTTATTCAAATTATCTAATCGATTTAAGCTATCTTTATTATAAAATAAGTAATTTTAGCATGAATGGCTCCTCTTGCTTTTTTAACTCTTTATGCTATCTTCCATTTAGATAAAGTCTCAATTTTAAGAGCCCATTTTCAATTATATACCTACTTAACCATTGTTCGCTATTTTTAAATGTAAGATTAGTTATATTCCCTATATAACCAGCTAGATTTTTTCGATTTTACTTTTCAAGTCTTCTAAAAAGTTTATTATCAACAAGTTCCTGTTAGAATTCTATTATTTATGCCAGGTGCTTATCACTTATAAACTTTTGCTATTTATTATTTTTGATTATTTCATCAATTTATTTTTATTGCATGATTGATTCACTAATCCTATTATCTTTCTTATTTTTATAGTATTCTCTTATCCTGTCGAGAATTTCCAAGTATAAATGGTCCTTCATTATTTAATTTAGCTACAAAAAATCATTTTGCTTTATATACTGTTCCCGATAATTAAAGTATTATTCTTCAATACTTAAATACTGACCAGAATTATTCTGATCAGAATTCTGATCTTCAAAAGATTCCATGATTTCCATTACTAATTTTGCTCACACTTATATAGTAAAGCCTCACTAAATGTTTATGGGTCAACTTTTTGATAAGTCAAATAAAATTACAAAATAAATTATGAATGCTAATTATATTTTCAAAATTACAAATAATAATAGCAAGAAATGTGCAAGTTACACAAGTTACGCATGTTAATTTTGAATTCTCGAAATGTGTTAAGCAAAATAATTAAAAATTTTTTAAGGACTAAGAAGTGTGAAAGTTATTAGTGATAAAATGTTTAATTTTCACCTTTTATAAAGAAATGACATATAAAAAATAGGAAGTGGATGGGGCCCCCAAAACCGCACATAAAAATTTCAAAACCCAAAACCCCAAAACCCCAAAACCAAAAAACCACCAGTAAGCCAAAGAAACCCACCCGTAAGCCAAAGAAAACCACCTGTAAGCCAAAGAATACCCACCTGTAAGCCAAAGAAAACCCACCTGTAAGCCAAAGAATACCCACCTGTAAGCCAGAAGTTCTCTATAAATTATATAAATTAATTGTCAATAAAAATAAATTTATTATAAATCTTCTAGCCACATAGTCACAGATATTATTTTTATATATGATTATATAAGTTATTTATATGAATTTTGCAATTTTTTATTATATTTTTATTCACAAAAGATTTGATATTCATAACAGTTTCTTTAAATGTAATATATATCTTATTGATTTTAGTCAAATAATATACATTATAGATCAGCATAATTTATATAGAAAATTTTATTAATTTTTTTAAAAAAAAACTATATTAATTTACTCACATTTATATTGGATTTTTAAATAATTAATTTTATTAATATTTTTTAACCTTTTTCATTTTTAATCTGTTTTATTCTGATGAATCTTTAATTTGTTTTTATGATGTCAATTGTATATTGTGCTAGGTGATGTGTTTGGTTATTTTCTACATCTCCCTATATGACATCTCTTCGTATTTTTCTTAGTATACCCATTCTGTGTTTTTTAGTTTTTTACTATTACAACTTCAATATCATTCTCTATAATAGAAATTTAATTGACTTTCTATACGAAACCTCAATAATTGATGATTCTGGTAATACATTGTTTTAGGATTGACATACATTTCTGCTCATTTTACCTCAAACTAATGGATAAAATAGATAAATTTTATCTAAGAACTCTCTCATTTATAAAATAATTAGAATTTTTTTTTCACTTATTGATATACAATTTATACGATCTGTTAAAAATAAGCATTGATAACGATTTGTGAACTCTATATTTAATCATAAAGTAAAGTAATTATTTATAAAGCCTAATTTTTTTTAATTAATTTTACTTATATGTCTTACAATAAAAATGAATGAAATTTTTTGATTCTTAAAGATTAATTGATAAATTTTTTAGTCGTTTATAAAAATTATTTAGTTAATTGATTTAGGAATCAAATGAATTTATCATTCACTTATTAATACTAAAATAAAACCATCAATCTTAGTCGTGACGTAGACGTAGACGTATCTGATTGAGTTAACGTGGCAATTCCGTCACGTGGCAGTTCTGAAATAGAAAACTCGGAAAAAACCTCTTCCACTATCACCTAGTCTCATCCCTTATCAAGATGTTGTCAGCATAACCTGAACAACAGAGCTCTAGGAATCCACTAGGATGACAAGAAGAGGAGAAAAAAGGCTTGCCGGCCCACCACTGCTGGGAAACGTAATCACTGTCCTTCGCTGTGGTAGCTTCAGTACCTTAGCCAGGTGTGGGAGAAAAAACCTTATTGTTGCCTTCAATGGTTTTCGTCTTCTCACTTTTGAAGGCAGAACGTACCTTCATTCTGCTCCGTATTACCAAGAAACTGAACTCAAGCTAGGTACTCAACAAATGCAGGGAAATCTTAGAATCCATCCCACTCGAAGAGTGTAGTAGCTGACAGATTGAACCCCGCCGACTGGTCCTTCATGCGATGCGCCCAGTAATCCTACTTGCTCTCATTAGGCTTTAGTGTAGTAAAAGGCTCCTTTAGAAAGTCTTAAGTGAGATTAGTACCTCACTTAGCAATTAACTTTCTTTTTTAATAATATTTTATAAAAATTGAAAAATATTAAAAGTAGTATTATAAAATTTAGTATTTCCTTAAATAGTTGTAAAACAAATATTTAACCATCTTTATATACAGTATAAAAGAAAGATTCTTTTTAAAATAAATTTTTAATTATAAATATTCATGAAAATGATACTTCATAACCCAAAAAAACCCTAATCCACAACATTACCCATATGTATAAAAACACATTAAAACTCATTAAGAGGTTTTGGGGTTTTGATTGACATTCTATAATTCAATATGATATATCGAGGATAATTATTCGAAAAATCATAATCATTTATTAAGACATGCTTAGTTTTATGAAGTTTTTGCAATTCTGATTATGAATGATTATGGTGATATATTGTGGATTTTATATCCACTTCATTTATTTTTTTTTTATAGTATGAGTTAAATTAATTTTAATTTAAGTTTTTTAAATTAGATTATCAATTAAATTACAAAGAAATATACTGTATTATTAATTATAGTTCAAATACCTACTTACCCAGTATTTTATATATTATATTAGAACATTTTCCTTTTAATAAGAGAATCTGTACCTATAGATACCTAGAGATAAAAAGATTATACCTTTTTAGGGAGAGAGTTTTTAGTTTAAATTAATATTGAAAATATTTCAATTTTTATTTTTAAAAAGTTTATTTCAAAATACTTTGTTATAAAAGTGCTCTAAAATGACATTAATTAATTAATATTTATAATAAAATTTATTATACAATCAAAAGAATCATTTTGCCTATCATAATTACCCAGACTCAATTTTAGTTATTTAGTGTAATATAAATTATATTATTTGATGAAAATGGGATTTTTAGACTTATTGTTGAAATGCTTGTTGTCGTTTTTTTTTTATAATTTAAAAAAATTTGTACGATTATAATTCAAATTTGTAAACATCATTTTTAATTATATTTAAATTAATATGAATCATTATTAGCTTAATATTTAGATTTATCAATCCTGATTTCTAACATTAATATAGGTCTGCGAATTTTATAAAGAATCCATATTCGAAGATATCTTGCTTAGACCAATTCTAGATTTAATGATAATATTTACTGATTTGCTCAATTCTATTCCAATCACAGAAAAAAGAAATTACCAGCCATTTACTGAATGTCTTTATGAAAATTCTCATAATCTATAACTCATTCTTAGAAGAGCAATATTTAGATATAGATTTGATTTGGATAAAGAGGAAGACAGGAAAAAACATTAAATCGTAAATGATTTCTTCGATAGATTGTAGAATGACCTTGCAAACTTAAATATAGTTTAGCAGGACATCGGTAAGCACTTTGAAAGAGCTTAAAGTGCATTTAAATTATTTTAAACTGTCCAACAGTTCAAATTTAATTCACAGGGGCTCTTGAAAGAAAATGACAGTGGAATAGTTTTTATTCAGACAATCAGTGAGTACTATCAAACTATTTAATAACTAGAAAGTTTATTAGAATGTATTGAAATGAAATTAGATTTCCCATTTGAGCGTAAGATATTCAAAATATTTACAAATGCATTATAGACTTGATTGCTGATTGTATTATGTACGCTATGCTTGCTGAGGACACTTCAATAGATCCAAAATTAGACAAAATTGAATCACTCTTCAAAAATTATTTGCTTGTTCCTATTCCAGAAGTCAGAGAAAGAATCATTCGCAAACTATATTAGAAAATTAGAATTTAATAGTCTTTCCAAGCTAATAAGCAACAATTTAATATTGTAGGAATACATTCGATTTGGGAAAATGAATTAAAATTAAAATTAATTAATTATTAATTGCCTTCAGTTATGTTTTTGGAAAATGTCTCTAAACCCTAACAATATTATACTCTCTGGATAGCGCATTAAAATTAAGACGGTGGTTGTTATTGGTGTAATGAGTATATCTCTTCTCCCAAGCGAGAAAAACCCCTTTTACTATTTTTTGGAGTTAGCTTAAAATCAAAATATCTCTCTTCCTGGGATGATTCAGGAATATTGCCAATAGTAAAGTCCAGCTAAAATTGCGGGATCTACCGTAGAATCGACTCAGATTTGTATTTTGAGTCACTTTGGGATTTCATAACTGCCATGATTTTAATATTAAATTAATTTAATTTTAATTCATTTTCCCAAATCGAATGTATTCCTAGAATAATATAGTGCTTCTTGCTAAATTCCTTTACAGAAAGTAAATTCTAAACTAATTCGTAAACGGAATTCTAATTAATGATGAAATTTCAAATGAACAATCCAAGATCCAAATGACATTAGGCTAAATAATAATCAAAATTCTAATCACTGCTTATAATGAGGGAGGATACATTACTGCTAAAAACAATTTAAATTAACATTTCCTAACATTCCATTCATTGTTAAGTCAGTATCCTGATTTGATTGGACTTATTGATTTAATTGAAGAAAACGATAATAATAAACAAGTCAGGTTTAATAGACTCTTAAGAGATTTATTTCATTAAAATGAATAAAAGAGATAGTTTGCTACTTCAGTTTTAAGGAATAATATGTCCAAAGATTGTCAAGATAATCACATTATTGTAAATTAAAAATTTACAATCATTATTAAGATTATTCCCTTATTTATATAATTAATAATGATATCCTAAGAGAAACCTTTGATATAAAAAACTCATCAGTAGACTTGAATATAGAGCTTGACTACATTAACTAGAGTTTTGATTTTTCTTCTTTTGATTTTCCAACAATAATGTAGTTGTTAATGCAGACCAATCAGGACTATTAAATTAAGAAATAATGCATAGAGCAATTGAGTTTAGTTCTCTTTGATGTCACATCAAAGAAAGGAAAACAATATTTCAAAAACCTAGGTTAAGTTTAAGACTTGTTCTCCTTTATCATAGGTGAGATTCTTGCTGTTTACAATACTTGCACCAATTACCTCAGACAGCAGGTATATTTATTTACACTTATCTATAATTTAATTTAATTATATCTTTGCTAGAGATAGCTTAAATATAATATCTGAATGAATGCATTCGCTTTATCCTTCTAAGTTACTTAATTTACTTTGATGAACCAGAAGTGAAACAATTTTTTGATAAATTTAGAAATATGACAGTTTCAAAAGATAAATAAGATAAGTCCTTAGATCAACACGAGAATTTTTAAAATTCTATGTTATTCTTTATGGGTTCAGGAACACTTAGAAAGAATTCCACTAGATTGCTTCAAGTTATACTATTCCACCAAGTGTTTTTATCAATGAAGCTTGTTAGACAGTAAAATGTTAATGGTGTTACCAAGAAGTAGCTTACACTTTTTATACCTTAGTTCATCTCTAACTCATTCATTATTTTACTCCCAACATAATCTCAAGTTATAAGGTAACCTTTAAGGGCTGATATCTTGCTAACTGAGGAATAAAAGATGTACATTTAATCAAGACTTACTCAATAAGATAACTTTTAAAAAGATCAAAACTTTTTGAGATTAGCAACATCTAATTTTATAAAAATTGCTTCAGATAAAAATGAGAACTTTAATAAAGTAATGAAAGTATTTGAAGAAATTCAAAACAATATTTTAGGAATTCAGGAACTAAGAGATGAATCCATAAATTAAGAGTTTATGATAAGTTTGATTGACATGATCAAGATCTTGCCCACTCGTGATTTTGAATATTCATTCTTAGCTGATTACTTTATGATAATTAATCAAATCCTCTAGTCTCATCAAAAGTTTGACAAGCATGTTCATAACTTGGATATGATTGTTGCTAGACTATTAAAATTTATAATTTAATTCTATGTGAAGGTTTATAATTTCATTTGATACCTTTTTTGCTAGAAACAGTAACCAGCTATTTCATGGAGATTGAGAAAGTTCAACCAGAAATTAGCTACTCTCATAAGCTGCACTTCATTCATAGATTTCTAGAACTGGTAAACTCCTTGATAGAGGTTGATATCTACTTAAAAAGAAAATTCAAAATTAAATCAAGCGTTTAAGACAAACTGTTAACAAATAATTTCATCGCATACTTATTTGATTTGTTCCAGGTCCTTAACAACCACCCTGAAAATAAGAGAAAAATCTTGTTGATATTTACTATGGTAATCTCTCACTACGAAATAAGGAATCTTGAAATTGAGAAACTTCCCGAATTACTTATTGCTTTCATTTAATAAAAAAATTATTTTCATAATTGCTCAAAACTAAAAACTCAAAAAAATGGTAATTAGAATTATATACTTTAAAATTATTATTTAATTTTGTAGATCGCAACACACAAAATGACTTAGTCTATTCTTTAAAACTCTTTACTTTTCTTAAGTATTAGATCTCTTATTATAATTCACGATAGAAGGCTAATGATGATAAAGCAACATAACAACACAGCTGTAGATATATAAGTTTCAGTTAATTTGAGTCAAACTTCATCAAAGCATTTACAAAAATATCAATCGTTCGGTTGGTTAATAAGACTAACAGAATCCAGAGATTCAAGATTGAGATGCTTATCTTGGGATCTACTTTGTGAATTGTTTGACTATGACTTCCTCAAAAATCACCCATCTTTTATTTAATCAGCTCTTAATACTTATCTAAAACATCAAGAATTGTACTCAGTCAAAATATCAGTACTTAAATTCCTGAATCATGTCAGTGATACACTTATTTACAACTGCGATATTACCAAGGAATAAGGAAAGGAAATCAGTGAATCACAATTTATTGGAAGTCAACCTGAGCTTGTTTCAGTTTAATCGCTTTTATCAGCAATTCTTATTATTTTTTATTAATTAGTAAACATGGATTGATTTCTTAAGTTCATAACATGTTATAATATCTTAAGATTAATTGTTTAATTTTTATTTAATTATATGTTTAAAAGACTCTCCTCTTATGTTTATAACATTAACACTTAAATTCCTGCATAAATTAGTTTAAATGGATTATAAAAGGGCACTTCCAGTATTAACATAACTCGACTATTGGACTTTTCTAGTAGAATATATTAGCATTTAAGGGCTTTAAGACTTGGAATTTATTTTTTGGTCATTCAATAATCTAAAATTAAATTTAACTTATCCCTATTATTACATATTAAAACATTAAATCTAAATGGCGTCATAGATTAAAAATAAGATTGTTACATGATGGATTTAATCACTGCAAATATTAAAATGAAACAAAACATCTAAAGACACAGTGAGCAGGTTGATAGAATTGTAAATTTGTGATTAGATTATAGGTCCTTCCTAGGCTTTTAATGTCGCTGCACTTGAAAAGATGAAATTGAAAATTATATACTTTTTCAACTTATACTAACTATTACGATAGCTTTTAACCCCAAAACCGCATATATTTTATTTAATTACTAAGGTAGCCAAAAATCACTCTGAGATTAATAATCTTTTGCAGAGAAGTGGCTTACTTGCGCTTGCTCAATTAAAGAGCACAATTTGGGAAAATACAATTTTTTCGAAATTTTAGCTCTCATATCTTTGAATTTTATTTTTATTTTATTTCCTTAACTTTTTATTTAATTTTATATTGCTTTGAATGTAAATAAATACTTTATATTATTTATTTTAAATGTGTTGAAAACAGACTCATTCTTTAAAACATGAAATAGAATCAATTACTTGTTCAAAGTCCAACTGCCTTTAAGGATTCAGTATATCTCTGTTTAAATTCCATTCTAGAATTTCTGTATGAAGCTTTTAAAAGAGATCAATAGCTGGCTAATCTACTTGTAAAAACTACTAAGATGATGTAAAATTTACTAGAAATCATTAAGTAGACAGTCCATGGATATAATTCAAATTCTCTTAAATTGCAAAAAATGAAGCAATTCTTGCACTATTTATAGATAAATGTTGCAAACTTATGCATTGTTCCTTGCTTCACCCAAGAGACTTCACAGTAGACATCTTGAAGAAATTCTTATTTGATAAAACAAATGTTTCCCACCAATTTTAACCAAGAAACTGGATATACATTATAGAGTTTTACTCAATTGTAAATAAAATATCTCAGAAACACTAATTCTATGGATCTAATGATATTAAACTTGGAATCTCCAGATTTGTTAGTGAATTTTTGCTGAGACTTCCATAAGACTGTGAAAACTACTTGGATGAGATGATTGATAAGTATGACTCAGATAATCATTTTGGAGTTCATTATAGTGATGAACTGATGGCTTATGGAGGAAGACTACTTATAGAAATGGGATCAATATTTAAACAAATTTACCAACCAAACTCTTCAAAGACTTATCAATCCATGAATGATTACTCAGATGAGTAAGAAAATGAAAGAATTGATATTACTACATAATTATAATTATTACATGTCTTAGTATTTTGCTAGCAAAGAGTAACCAAGCAAAAACAATAGCAGTTGAGTAAAACTTAATCAAGAAAGTTGTTGATATTTGCAAAGAAAATCACAATGCCCTTATCTTATAAGATATTTAAAGAGTTACTTAAAAAAAGAAGCAAATTTAGAATAAGTCAATTTTAGGGAAGTCAACTATAAACAACAGTTAAATGGTATCCTAAGTGTTTGAGAGCCAAATGAAGAGGACTTTCAAGTATGTTAACTCAAATGATGTCACTTAATGCGAAAGAGAAATATTAAGGATGCTGTAGATAATAAGACATACCTTTTATCAATCAGGTTAACTATTGATTCCTATGCTATTTAGTAAAGCTGATCAATAATCTATTACACAATCGAAAATGGTTGCGGGATTAAATAAGACAGTTAAAAAAGTTGATGAAACAACAGGATCAAAGCTTGTCTAACTTATTTGTATTATTTTATTATTCAGACACTTTTTGAAGATTAGATTAGCTAAGGTTATGAAGTAGTTCTTCAAGAAACCTACATGACAGCAATTACATTTGCATCATAAAATGTGAAATTCAAAAATGTCTTTATCAATTAATCTGTTAATGACCCATCAAAGAAAAGATCTTTTTATTTATTTGTAAATTAATCACTTGTCAAAGTTATCACTGAATTACTTTTAAGGTAAAATATTATCAGTATTTATATTCAATTTATAGAGAGCCTTTAACTTCAAACTCAAGGTTACTGAAACTAAATTTCACTCTATTAAGATCATTAAGCATGTCACCTGAAATAGCAAAGGAACTTATGAAGTTTAAGTTAATTGAAGAAATAGTTGCAATGATTTAGCCACAATGTAAAAATGAAAAAGATATTAAGCTTATGAAGAATTACATTTCTTATTTCTCTGGGTTCTTGGCTGCTTATGCTTCTACTGAGGAGGGCTAAAAGATAATTTTGGTAAGTTTTAAATTTTAAAAAATGCTAATTATTATTTAGAAGTAAAAATCTCTTTTGGATTAAGTTCTTTTTGTATTGGATACAGTAACAGTCCAAAATCAGACTACCGAAAACAAAGTAATAATGAGCATTTTCACAAATAACCTTCTTTTCTTGAGAAATGCTTGCCTTACTAGAACAGTGAAGCCTCATTTCCTTTCGAATGATAATTTCCTACCTTGCTTGCTTTCTTTCTTAAGCCATTAGAACAGTATTCCAAGAATAAAAGCTTACTCTGCTGCATGTCTTTGGATGATACTATTCAATCACCAAGGAGTCAAAGCTATTCTCAATAGACCAGAGGTGGTTAGTGAACTCGAACTTTTGAGATAAGAGTTTTAGAGACAATCGGACATTTCAAACTATAGTAATTATCTTGGTTCAGAAAAAGAAAGCAGCTAAACTAAATTAATAAAAAGCACTGATAACTTGATGATTGAATCCCTAGAAACTAATAGAATGAATGCTTTCACTTTGTTCGCTCTCAATGGAATTCTCAAGCTTCTTTAACCAAACTGATTTAAAACCCTTCATTTTATAAAACATTTAATAATCATTCCATTTCATTCTTATTAGATTTAAATCAGGATTAAAACTTACACTGTCGAAAGCGAACAAGCAAAGATGAATAAAATTTGAGAACTCATCGTTTAAACAAAATATAAAATAAATTTCCTTTGATACGATAAACATGCTAGAGTGTGTCAATTGTTTCATTAATTAATTAATAGTAGAGTCCAATCTTTTCTTTATCTTTAAGTAAGTGAATTGTTTTTGTAAGAATTAATCCCAGCACTGCTCTGCAACTGAGGGAGTTTTATAGTGATGCTGCGCTCATATTTTGAATCTTAATGTTATGAGAAGCTAGGACATAATTATTGGTGCTTACTCCAAATTTCTAAATATCTTGTTACTAATCAATCATTGCCCATCTTCCGTTGTGATTACAAGGATAGCTGTGCTCAAGATGATGCTCCAAGGGCACTGCCAAATCTCTTTCATTTTAGGGCATGTGCGATACTTTGTTATTTGAATCAGTTAGAAACTGGTACATTGACTTCAATCTTTGAACTAACTTTATCAATAATGATTATCAAATATTATAAATGAAATTATCTATTAAATTATATCAATGAATGCAGGTTGTGCAAGATTAGTGAACTATGATCCTTATGATCCTTCTAGTAAATCAAACAGACCTCTAATAACATCAGTTCTTTGAAGAAATACTTATATAAATATAAAATGATTATTTAAACTTCAACAGGAAAATCAAAGAGTGCAAGGTTTTAAAATTTCTGAGTTGCATTAAGAATGTTTTTGAAATCTCCAAACTTTAATTGGATTCCCAAATCAAATAAAAGTCTCTCATCATCTTCACTAAGCCAAACAAATGGGAGTTCACAGGTTTCTCTGAGAAGTTATTATTTTACCTTAATTTCCATTTCGATTTAATTATTCCTTGGAATTTCTTGTAGAGTACTATCATGTTATCATAATTAATAATATATCCATCATTATATAAAAGTTATCTTAACTTAGTAATAACTGTGGCATTAAGCTTGAACTCTGTCTTGTTGAATACATTATTGTTAGTCTTCGATTAATTGAATGGATTTAAGGTTGTTTATGATTTTTATGCTGCATGTATAAATTGATTTGGGTCCTCAGCATCAAAAGATGGATGATCATCTCTTTCGGGAATATGACTGAGCATTGCTTATGATGAGAACTAATTAGGTTGAATAGACATCATACTCTGAGACATATTGAATGAATTCTATTGTTTTTGAGTGTCATTCACCAAGTTTTGTCTTGGAATTTGTTGTTAATATCCAATAGTTGAGTTATTTGTTATAAAAGAGTCATTAACTAGTAACTTAATAACATCTTGAACTTCCTTTTAGATATTTGGATTTTCAGCCAAGCTCTTTTCAATTAAATCTAATAATTCATGAGCTCCAAAATTAAGCAAACACGATTTTCCCTCCTAAATTTTAATTAATTTGAAATAAAATCTTACTTATTTTGAGGAGATTCCTTTGAAAATATTTAAGCAACTGATTAAGCCATTTTGATTAGTTTAGTTGAACCTTGTTTGCAGCCATTTAATTATAACCTTAACCTGGTCTGGGTGATTGTTGACAAGATAATTGATATCCAGTAGTTTATTTATTTTCTGCTATATTCTTTAATGATCTCTCCTCAATCTCAAGGTTATTAGATTTCTCTTAAATTTACAAATATAGCAGGATGCATAATTAAAACTACTATCTTCTCAAATAGTGGTATCTTTATTGGATCAGACCCAGATCCTCCACTAATTGACATGGTGGAAGTATTAAACGATTGGTTTTAAGACATCATAGATTAATTGATGTTCATCATCTTTAAACTTTACAAATTTAAATTTAAATTATAGTTATTCAGATTTAATTGGAATATAATAAATTTGAAATGGGAAACAAGCAAACCCTCTCTCAACAAGAAATTAATGAGCTCTGTTAGGAAACTAATTTCACTCCTAAAGATCTGAAGCGCATCTACAAGAGATTTTAAAGATTAGACTTTTTCAAGCGAGGATATGTCACTGTGAATGACTTAATGACTATTCCTGATATTGATAAGAACCCTTTAGGAGAAAGAATATGCAAAACATTCACTGCTTAGGCAAGTGGTGGGTAAAATGGAGTTCATGATAAAAACATGATTGACTTTAAGGAGTTTGTAAGAGCACTCTCCATCTTCAACGATAAACAAACTCAGTAGCAGAATTAACAATAGAACTCAGAGGAGGAAAGATAAGATTCCTGTTTAATGTATATGACATAGATAGTGATGGGCTTATAAGCCAAGAAGAACTCAAATAAGTACTAAAATAACTAGTGGGGACTTCGCTTAGTGATTTGTAATTGTAGGATATTGTAGAAAAGACTATTCAAGATTTGGATTAAGACGGAGATGGCAAACTTAAATTTGAAGAATTCAAAAGAATATTCAACAATAATAACTTTGATTTGTGAAACTAAACAATCCTTTCATTTATCAATATTTGTCTATTAGTTTATAGAAGTATTGAATCGAAAGTAAATAAATTAATTTTACAAAACATATCAAAAGAAAGTACGGGGGGGGGAAGTTTCCTGTCAACGTTTATGATAAAAAAAAAATTTTAGGGAAGTTTCCTGTCAAGAAAATTCTTATTTTTTTAATTTATTTTTTCTTTATGGATTTTTTATTTTTGACAACTATAAGTACCTTCTTTGATTTTAACATATTTGTAATTCAACAATATAACTTATCAATCATGAAGTATTTAAAGATCTACTTTATGCTGAACATTATTTTTCATTAATATATCATTTTATTTTACATAAGTTTTTCAATATTTTTAGTAAGAATTATAATAAAAATATGGTTCTATATCTCTAGTTATGATAATAGAAAATAATTGCATTTTATCTAATTAACTCTTTAAAAATGTTTTAATTATCCTTAATCATTTAATGAGTTAAAAATTATTGATTAAAATATTATATGTTTAACTAATAAAAATTTTATATAAAAAAAAATTACTTGACAGGAAACTTCCCTCTTGTCAGGAAACTTCCCCCCCCCGAAAGTACTTTTTCTCCATCTATAAGGAGGCTATGTTAGAGACATAAAATCAAATTCTTTGTAATTTAATTAGGCAAAAGCAACTATAAATATATACATTTTAAATTTAGTAACATTGCTAATGATATATTTATATATGTTCACCTACTTCATCATATACAAGGTGTCTTTTTGAATTACTAGCTTAGTCACTTCCCTCCTTGTCATAAACTACTTCACCCACAGATTCCTTTTCAATATTGATTACGAATATACTGGGAGCTGGAAATCTTAAGTTATCATATGTAATTATCAGTATTTTATCATCAAAGTCATTAAATAAAGGTCTATCATCCTTGTCTAGAGGCTGTATTATTACTAAAATTAAATTATAACACAAGTATAGAGATTATTCATTTTTATTTAAATAGATATCATACTATAATAACATATAAAACAATTTATATTTTTATATTTATATGTATCATAAAATATTAATTTCATTATAATAGTGTATTTATGTTTCCCTCTATCATTACAACAAATGACTTATTACAGTTAAATGGCTCTTTTAGAACTAAAGCGCTATCCCCAGAGTTCATACCTAACATATACCATTTATTCTAATGGCAGTCATAAACCTCCACAATAGAATTATGATCATTTGACATGCACCCACCAAATATAAATAATTTATTAGTGTTGGTTGAAACACACACTTTAGGGAAGCATCTTTCAAATGTAAATTATGCAACATACTCCCACCCTTTACTGTTAAAATTAAATCTTTCTACAACTGTAGAGTACTACTTTTCATTAATAGATCCACCAATAGCATAAACAAAATCCCCTAAATGAGCTAGAGTATGTTTATGTCTTGGCACTTGCATAGGTGTGTATAGTATTAATTCATTTTATTAGCAATCAAATATAGCAGTAAAATCACTTAAGAATTTGCTTGTGCCTCTTCTCAACCCTCCACAGATAAATATTTTAGATTAGTCTACTTACACATAAGATGAGTCGTAGGCAGATAGAGATTAAGTGATTGAGAGAAGTGCAAACTTCTCAAGAGTCATAGATTTCATGTCATATCGAATTACTAATTCACCAAATAAAGTAATTACAACTGAGTTCTTATCTACTTTATAAAAGTCATCGTTTCCAATACTTAATTATAAAATTTTATACTATTCACTTATTTGTATCTATCTGCATATTTTGTGATAGGTGGAATCTTAATATTCTGCATTGATTTGCTTAAGCTCATTTACCCTGAAGGAGGGCAATTACAATTATTATGTTAGGAATGTTGATGGGCATATGTCCCTACATTTTGATTTGCCGTTGACAATTTATCTTGACCTACAGATGAATTCATATTACTTCCTGTATGCTGTTTAATTATATCAGCCATATTTTAGTTTGAGTGATTTCCTTGCATGTGTTCCATATACTAACTATATCGAGAAGAAAATGGAGATCTATCAGTGTTTACTCTATTTCACGAACTTGATGGAACAACTCTTGTGGCAAATGCTCTATTACCATAGTCTATTGAGGAATGATAGGGTGTTTTATTATAATTTGAATTTTAAGAATTTCTGTGTGGGCCACCAGTAAGAGTTAAGTGATTCAATTAATCTAGAGTGAAATTGAATTGAGGACCTAATTTATTCAAAGATCTATTCCTCGTAATTGCTCCTGAAGTAGGCTCGTTATTTCCATTCTTTGTATAGAGTTAAGAGTATTCTGTGGCAACAAATGGGTCTGATCCTCTTCCAACTTACAGGTTTTGCTAACCCACTTGTTAAGAATGATTGTGGCACAAACAAGCACTGTTATGCTCACAGTGAAATGCTGGGTGATTTCTAAAGCTTCCATCAGGATTTGTAAACACCTCCTTAGATCCATGATAATTGAACTTCTAAAAAGGATGATTACATAGACAGCAAGATTCAATTTCATGACCAAATTACCAATTAGATTGTAATCTTGGTTAATTGATTTCTTATGAATAGAATGGATTGGCTACTTTATCAGGGAAAGGTTTATTAAATGGTTGAAAGTTATTCTATGCTGTCAGATGAGGATTATGGTGTGGTAGCACTTAACTTATCATTTTAGCATACTCAGGGTGATTAGCATTTAAGAGGTACATGTTGTTTGTTACAAAGCTTGATTATGTTTAAGGAACTTCTAAAGTAGACTAAGTAATTCTTTTACCATGTTTAGACTTTACAGACCTTGGATCGTCATCAGATGTCATTGGAAAACCGAAATGAACTTTGTCAATCTCTTTGGCATGAGGCTCATATGGTTTTCCATTAAATTGTTCTTCAAAATGAACTCCTTTTAAATTTAACCTAGGAACATCATTTCTGAGTAGAGGCATTTCATTTCTTACAAATGGTTATAATTTATTCATATATGTTCCGTTTTAAATACCTCCATGCTAATATCTATTCGGATATTAATCTGGTTTTTGCTATTCATCTGCAGAAGTAAAGTATTATTGTTAATTTAACAATAAAAAGAAAAGTTAATTTTTTAATAATATTTTTTATCAAATAGAGTATATAATTGTAATAAGGAATTAGTCAAAATTTAATAAATTTAATTATATTTAAATTTTAAGTGTATTAATCTTTTAAATTAAAATTAAATAAAGCATTTATTATTTGAATATTATATAAATTACCTTTTTTTGCTAGATATTTTTAGAATAAGTTCTATAAATAAGCAACAATCTATCGTCAAGAAATTATTATTTAAAATAATTTATAATTAAGCTTTAGTGATGGACATTGATTAAACTTGGTACAGCAGGATAAACTTTCTTTTATCCAGCAGCTGACAATCCATAATACACACTACCAGGAGTACCAAAATGATTATCTGATTTTACACCCAAACCTGAAGATCCATTTTATTAAGCCACTTAAGCAAGAAAACCTTTCTATGATTACTTAGGAGTTGAGTATTTTGTGTTTTGACTCATTATTTAAATTTTTAATAACTTAATAAGTTAAATATAAATATAATCATTATTATTAGCTAACAATTACCTAGAAAAATAAATTTAATTCTAAGGTCCATTATTACTCCGAACTTATTTACTTTAATAATATTTATGATTAGCAAACCTTTTCCTTTTAACTATATTTAATATTTCATTAGGCTTTAAAATTTCATTTTTTCATGAAAATCTAACTTTACTTTTTTTATTTTAAATGGCAAATTAATATCTTTGAGAAATAATTTAAAGAAATAAAGTTTATAATTGTTGACTATTACAAAATCAATTACATTTAAGCAGTATTATTTCATATATTAATACAATCAAAACTAAAATTATGTAACGAATCTTCTTAGTTCTGAATCTTAGCCATTCGGATTTTGCATCTGAAAAGCTGAGAGAATATCAATCTGCAATTATAAGTAAATATAAATAAATAAATTTCTAGATTTAGTCATCACTGAACTATTAATCTTCATATCTTATCATCAATTCAAGCTCCAAAATCTTTCTTACAATAGCTAATCTCTTCTAATCAAACTAATTAGTCTAAAGAAAAAGATAACTTGATTTGATGTTTCATACTTTATTTTATTAGAATTAATTATTTTGACAAAGCTACTCATTTGATGGGTCTGTTGATTTGAAGTTTGAAAGCTTCTCGCTTGGCTTGCAAAGTCTTTCCATCTCTTCTCCATCCTTTAGTCCTTTCACTTAGTACTCCACATTTAATTGTCTCATTTCATTCTCCAGTACATTTTCTATAAATATAATTAATTAAGTATACACCTTACAGTTTATTGAAACTTTGCCTTGCTGGATATAATCAGTCAGAATTTATTAGATTTAGCTATCAGCTGGGATCATGTTATCTAAACTTTCTGCATCACAATTCTAAGCCCACTCACAGAAATAATTCAAGATTTAGTAAAAGATATTCAAATCTTTTATCAGAAACAGTTTATTTATGGAATCTCCAAATCTTCTGTAAAACTAAAAGGAAACATTAAAGCATTATAATAATCTTACAGCTTATTTATCTTCTCCTGTGTAATCGATATCATCTAGAAGTTTTATCAGTCTAATCATAATCAAAGAATTCTGTTCAGCTTTTCCAAATAAGTTCTCACATACTAAAAGAAGAGTATCATAGTCACCTAGCTTTATTTATCCTTTAGTATCTTGCATGATCAAAATATTAAGCTCAATAAAAAGCTCAATTAAGTTGAAAGGAGGATTTACTATTTTACTATCTTTTCTAAATTATTAAGTTTACTTTTCTAAAGGAAAAATGTCAAAAAGCTTTAACAGGATTTGTTTTAAATCTCTCCTCCACTTTTCATTTAAATTCTTATTGAAAGGAGTA
>ARYC01004000.1:0-17185 GCA_000711775.1 Oxytricha trifallax
ATACCCGATTACAAACCCATTGTCTTACTCATTAACTTTATTTGAAGAAATTTATTTAGTTTCAACTGAGTTTCTATCGAAGCCTTGATAATGTTGATTAATGTGAATTTCATTATTTTAATAGACGAATTCTACAAGCGTGTATTATTATTATCTTTCATAATAATAAGTTTTTCCAAGTACAGTTGTCCCTTGGCTGTATTATTGCTTACAATTGGGTAAACTTCCAGAAGAAAGGGGTCTCTTAAATGCTTTGCCGTGCTTGTCTTTCGAAGTTATTTCTTTGTTAAAATGCTTCCTTCTCTTATGAATATTCCAAAGCTTCTATATTTGGTACGCTCTTTTGATTTTGGCATTATAAAAAAAGTCATCGTAGTTGTACCAATTACATTCAAAAGGTAGAAGTAATTACACTCTAAAATTATGTTAAACGCTAAAAATAAGTTTTATGTGACTTACTGATCAGGATAAGGGTTATTTGGGGAAATCAAGAAACTATCACCAAACATATACTAAAATTATTTTAAAAAAGGGAGAAATATATTACTTAAACGCTGTCTTAATAAAACCTTCTTTCTTTTGGAATTATCATCCAAAGTAGTCTTATTAATGGTAATCCGCTTTAAGTACTTTGATAAAATGCTGTATATCTAAATAAAAATTAAGAAAATAAAAAATATTTTACATATATGGTATGATCTAATATCTTAAAAGCGGGTATTATTTAATATCTTCTGAATACCTCATTTTATGCCCATGGTTCTCTTCTATTTACACTTTCATGTCCGTGTGCTCTCATAAATGGTTGGAACACACCAAATAGATACCATCTTGCTAGATACTCTGGGCCTATACTTCCAGTAAAGTCACCTATATCAGCTCCGCAAAAGGGAATACCTGAAAGTCCCAATGTCAGGCACATCGAAATCGATAAACCTACAAACTCAGGTCTAGCTTGGTTATCTCCAGTCTACATAGCTCCATATTTTTAGCTTCGAAAGAATACAGATCGAGTTAGCATAAAAGGTCTCAAATTTTAATCTTTTTCTCTTTCAATAATACCCTAATAAGAATGTTTAGCCATCAAGATTCCATATGCATTATGAACATCTCTATGTAAGATATAATCATGATTTTCTGTAAGATGGTAGGCATTTTTAGGCAGTGTTAGCTCATCTCCACTAAAGACTGAAGGTTCATTCACATCAATCCATATTTTAAAGTTGCTGGTAGTGCCTATAAATAAATTATATTTGTATTATTCTCTCCAAAATTTAGCAGCGTTTGCATTTAAAAAGTCAACCCATACACTTTCTCCAGGCCAACAAGTACCTACAAATATATTTTTGCCTTTTTTATCCCTCACAAATGCTCCTTTTTCTATAATTTCAATAAAATCATTGGCCATTATAACTTTCATTCCATTTATATACAGGTGGTAATTTATGTCATACATAATATGTGGATCATTGATGACTGTTAATTTTTTCTCTGTTAATTAAACTTTTTCATCAAGTCTGTTGATATCTTAAAAGTTATTCATATATAATGTAAAATAACGCTTTTCATCTGCATGCTCAATATCAAGCCAGAGAACATCTACATGCATTTGATATTACTCAAACAAATCAATTTTGTTGATTAATGAGTCAGTAGAAATTTTTCTCACTTA
The DNA here is from genome assembly GCA_000711775.1 of Oxytricha trifallax. Classification (NCBI taxonomy): domain Eukaryota; phylum Ciliophora; class Spirotrichea; order Sporadotrichida; family Oxytrichidae; genus Oxytricha; species Oxytricha trifallax. Next base: position 1,673 of record ARYC01004000.1, read on the forward strand.
GAGTAGTGAAAACCAATAGAAAAATATGGAAGTAATGATTGAAATCCTGTTAGAATTGCTAATTTTTACATTATGTACTATGGTCCTCCATTTTAAACAGAACTTCAAAAAATGAAAAAATCCATCATTCCAGATTCACTTAAAAAGTTTACTTATCTTTGTTAATAAAATTTATCGATTTTTTATTTGTTTTCTCTTGTATTAGATTGGAGTATGTCTACAAATGTTTCAGCTGAATTCATCCAAACTATTGAAGTATCAAATTATTTGGAATGTGAAGTCACGTATGGCAGTGAGCCATATAGGTTTTATTTACTGTACGGATCATGATTAATTATGTCAACATTATATAATCTGTAAGGCACGCTGTTATCGGTATTTCTTAATAAATTTTGATCAGCCCTTTCTGGTAAGCCATAGAGGTACTAACTATGTGTTTCAAAAGATAAACCTATACTTTCTCTGAAGTCAAAATTAGGTTATAACGTTACTTTTTTATCTAAAAAAAGTCTATGTTTTTAGTAAAATGAGACCATATTGATTAGCTCGTTCAATCCATCATCATAAATTGAATAATCGTTACTCTATCTTAAACTTTGAAAAAACAATTTAGATATTTCATTTTTTAAAGCATATACCTAGATATTTCTATTTTCGAAATATAGAATATCTTTTGAGTTAATTTTCATGACTTCTACATTATTTATCCTCATTATTATCCTAAAAAGATCATAATTTATTTCGTACTAAACAATTTATTAAACTAAATTCTCTTTAATGAGTTGTTTATGCAACAATAATAAATTATATTTTTTTTGTTAGCTTCGTTCAAATTAGAATAAAAGTCATTAAAATTGGATGAAAACTTTTACTTAGCGTAATAAAATCATGAAAAAAGTCTCAGCAATTTAAATTTAAATATAATTGCAATTACAACCTAATTATAAATTTGATAAGTTATTTGCATTGATTTAAATAAGAACTCTTTTAATTTTAATAAAATTAAGTTATCTAGTATTATTATTTAGTAAAAAATACAAATAAATGCCATTCTCTTAGGAAACACTTAAAAAAAATTTATGCAAAATTATTTTGAAATTATGATTACATATCGATTATCTTCGAATTTATATCGAACGATAGATTAATAAACAATAGATATTTTTAAAGTATATATTCCTAAATTATAAGGAATATATTTGTATCTACCCCCTATTTAAATTTTCGTTTTGTACTTAATGAAATTCTAAACTACACGAAAAAATTTGAAGCTTTTTAATGTCATTTTTGTCTTAAATCTCAAATAGAGCTTTACTTTCATATTTTTCTAGTTTAATTTCGTTGGTTTTTGTTAACTAGTCCCATTCAACTCCTGCATGTTCAGATATTCTAAATCTCTTATATAGTGAATTTTAACTGAAAGTTTTAGGTTGATAATTGTCCGATTTTAAATTTACTTCCTGCTCTGACTTTTCATTATAATTTATTTAAGAATGAAAAAATTATGCAGAAATTAAACGTATTTTCAGTAATGGTTGTATGCAAAATAGCGAAATCATAGAGAGTTATATTAACATAGAGTCTCTAAGCTAAATATACTGATGGCGTCTTTATCTCCAAATCAAACCTTACCATATTAATAGACAATTTTTTGATTTTATTCAAGCATTATAAAGTGTTATAAAAACGATTGATCTCATATTTGCCTTGTCATCCTATTAAGAGTAGAAATAATTCACAAAGTTCTTACATAAATAAGAGAATTAGGTAAAACATGGTAACTAAACATAGTCTTATTAGTCATCTTCATCTGATACAATGATAATAATCTGAATCTCTCACAGTATACTATAAAGATTTAAATTTATGATGTGATATTAATTACCCTGATCCGAGCATTGTTTCCAATTTGTACTCCCCATAATTGATGCTTATAAATAAGAAAAAAGACATACTAATTAAAACCTCCAATTATCTTACAAATCATTTATGTGTAAAATGCCATTTAGAAAAGGCTACTTTTATTATTTAAGTTTAATTTTACATCTTTTCCATTTATATTTTCTAAATTATTTATCACTCTTACTAATTTTATTACTTTTCATAGTATTTATCATACATTGAAAATTGATTTCTCACTAAATTTATTGTAGTCTTTCTTTTTTTTAACTTTATTAATATAAAAGCCAGTTTAAATAATTTTATAATGTTATGAATAGTTTTTATTTTGAATGTCAGTTGCAATAATGAGAGTAGATAAAATTATCTTAGCGCCATTCGTTAATAAATTAATTTAAAAAGTAATATCATACCAGTAATGACCTGATTATATCACATCCTTTATTTCAAAATGAAAGATATTCATTAATATAAAATAATTAAGTTAGTAAAATAAAATATGGCAAAAATGAAGACTAAAACTTTTAATGTAAATAAATACAAGTAGAGGAAAACTAAACATTAATTTATAAGTTTGTTGTTCATTCTATATGAGGCCATTTATTGAATACTATCTTTTAATATTTTCATTGAAAAAATAGTATTGTACATTTCATTATTAACTCCCAATTTATCTAGCTTCTTTAACACTTTTTTAGCTATTGGCCTTTGCAATATTACCCGCTCCTACAGACTGCTTACTCAATATTTGAGATTAATTTTATGATTACTTTTCAACTTTCTACTAGTCATCATTTTGATTTTAGAGATCTAAGTTATCATTTATAGCAGTCAGAACATAATCCTCGAATCCATAGTCTATTAGGTTTCTATCTTTAGGCAAGGGGTCTGTGCTTGCAAATGCCTAGTACATCATTTTAATTGCTTGCTCATCTTTCTTCTTAAATTATGGATACAAAAAATCCACAATTTTCTGAATAATTTTCTTTAAATTAATTGCTACAATGGGCTATAGAATTTGATTAGAAATAAATTTGAATAGTTTAATTAGATATTATAGTCTCAAGTGGTCTACAACCTAGATGAATATTACACTTAGGACAATTTTCCTTATTCTAATCTTCATAGAAATATTTGTAAATACAGCTTTTGCAGAACGTGTCCAAGCATTCATTGATCGTATGTGCATCTCTGAAGAGCCCAGTGCAAAATGGGCATTTCAAGTAAGAATGCAGATCTCTTTTTTTATCTTTCTGATAAAAGTGGCTTCTCCAGAATTACCTAAGAGTTGCATCTCTTAAACTTAACTCAAACCTTTAAGATCGTTGGGGTTTTAAGAATTAGAATTTTGATTTTGATTTTCTGGGTATTCTTGCTATTATTAACTATCTAAAGAGGCATATTTTTAATTATTAATGTCTCTGTTTCTCTTGCTATTGTAAGCGTCCATTAAATATTTCCTGCAATTATTTATTAGAAATTATTATATTAGAAATTAAACTTTTTCTTTTAATTGCTTATTTTTATGAAAACATCTTAAACTACAAAGTCAAATGAGATAATTTAAAGACTTTTCATATAAATTGATGAAATTAATCATAAATTAAACCATTTTTACAATATATTATAAAATTTCTCATAGATTTAAGTATAAATTGGGCTATTGAGAAGTTTCTTGTACTTCATTCTCCGATCTCTTTCCTTAAGAATTACTTTATTGTTCGTAATTCTTTTCTACTCTACTCTTGACCTGAGTTCTATTCTACTCTGTAAAAGAATTTGGTTGTCAATTGCCTAGTTTGAGCTAAATGGATTCACTTCTGAGAATTTTTTATCATCAAGAGCAGATACTGCTTTAGCCATTTACTTTATACCTTGTTTCACGTAATAAATAAAAGCCTTATTAAGTCGGGAATAATGAAATTAAATTGAAACCGAAATGTTTATAAAAAGACCTTCACCTGGAGCGTATTTGATATCTTCAACATGTGAGGAAACTCTGCTTTTGGGTCTTGAACTCACAGATATCATTCGATCCAATTTTCTCAGGAAATTTCCATTTGTATTTTTATTCGCTTCAAATCCAATAATTAATCTCCTTTGTGAAGAATTTTATTTATTTTACACTATTTATTGCAGTAGAGATGTACTTTAAGCATTAAACCACATATATCTATAATTTGTTATTATTTAATATAAGAAACATTGAAATTATATTAAATTACTTGAAATTGAAAATTACTGAATAAAATTTTTAACTCTTCTTATAATTTATAAGTAAAATAAATTTAACAATTTATGAAAATATACAACTTAATCAATATTTTCAAACTAGAATAAACTTCATGATTTCTTTTTAAATAACGATTTATTCTCATTTTATTTAAAGTATAGACTATCGTTTTTATTACATTTGATTTATTATTTATTTTAATTATTTTTTATCTTAAATCTTTAATAAAATAGAATATAATATTAAAATAATAGTAATTTATGAAATTCTACAATTTATTTTTTTTATTTCTGAAAAATAAAGATCATTTTTTATAATTCTAATTTTAAAATATCATAAAATTTTTTTAAAAATACTTATTCTTTATTATGTTTAAGAAAAATTGAAACTTTTTCAAATAATTTAATTCATTTTGTGAATATTTCAATTTATATATATATATATTTGTTTGCAAAAATTCGAGGATATTTATTATTTTCAAAGATGTTATCTGGATGACCAATAGTTCTCTAAGTATTAAAACCACTAAATGTATAAAAATACTTTGATAAATATTAACCAAATTTAGATATTTAAAAATTTTTCTAGCATTTAATAACATCGAGGAGGATATATCTATTTACAGTAAAAATTGGTTAATATTAAATTTCTAATATATATTTTTAAATAAAAATTCTTTCTTGTTTTTGTAAAATAAAATTTATCTAAGCTTACAGACTGTAAATTATCATAATTTAGCTTTCTAAAATATACAAACAAAATATAAAATACTATTTCTTCACATTTATAAATATGCAACTATATAAAATCCTCCAGTATCTTATTACATATAATCTTGTCCATAATTATTAGATTTCTGCTAGTTAAGACTATTTATTGTTGTTTGAGCTTATTACTGCTGGTATTATATTCGAGATAGCTGCATAGAAGCTTTCATAGCATATTAAGGTATTTAAGTTGTCGTACTTTGCTTATCATAGTTCAAACTTTTAAGATTTTTTTATGAAAGTTATTTCTACATTTATCCACCTGCTTTACTATCTGTGGATTGACTGTATGGTTATTTAGCATTTAGCAATTTACTTTTTCTTCTCTCTATTCTAAACAATATAAAATAAAATCCAACAAAATTAAATTAATCTTTTCAATAATTGATATAGAAAAAAATTATTAATATTATTTGATTAAGTTAAGCATATAAATTTATTCTCATTATTTTATTGAATTAGCATAAAAAATAATATTAAAATTTTTATGTAACCTATTTTTTTAATTTATAATTGTGATTCTCTGTGCCACCCACCCATTATTTTAATTATCGCCTTTCTAACCTGAGTCCTGATCAATTATAGTTTTTTACTTTTGTTATAACATTAATAGAGCTGGATCTTTATAATTTTTGAATTTTTCCAATGGTTCTAAATATTTATTCTTTAGATTTTCTGCTACTGACTAGTACTTGCTTGAAGCCACTGCATCATTTTATTCCTCTTCTCTAATTTGTCTCTACTTGAGACTAAGTGATCCCGATTCTTTGTCTGAATATTTATCTCTTTCTTGATTGGAAATGAATGTTACTTACTATTTGTAGTTACTGCTAGCATCCTGTACACTAATCAGACTCAATTTGGAATTCTGCATAGCTAATTGTCCGCCTCCTCGGGAGGTAAAGCTAATTATGTTCGAAGACATTGATGCCTTATGCATCGTCATACTCTTTATGTTTTTTCTTTTGTGAGCATTCATTTCTTTTTGTCTTGCAAATAGAGTTAGCAGATCATATTCAAGGTCAAACACAAAGCCAGTGTAAAACTTAGCTGGTCCTTCACACATTCGCTTTATTTTCCTTTTATAATCTTCTGTTTAACTGAAATCCTTGGCAATCAAAGGATGTGTGGATGTCACATAATACTAAGGAACTGCTTCAACACTCATTCCTTAATTCTAATTTTATTTGGCTTTTTATTGATACTACTATTAAACCGTATTTATTTTACTAAAATTGACATTCTCTCTTTAATCATCATCTTACTGCTGCTTGTTTTATAACATTTTAGACATTAAAAGTTTTCTCTAATATTCTCATGGGGGGAGTTTCCTGCACTTCCTTTGATATATTCACTAAAGAGGGAAGTTTCCTGCACCATACATAAATATATGTAACCTTAATAAATTTGGAATTGATAAGGATCCGAATATTTTCATGAAATCTCATTTATTATAACTTAAAACGTTTTGCTAATATAATTTATAATTGTAAATAAGTGAAGGCATAGTTGTAATTTGAAATTATAAATTAGGAAATAAATTGTTTAATACAGTGGATAAAATTGTATAAGTAAATAACATTTTTCTTGTGTTTTTTCTGGCAAATATATAAATTTTGATGTTAGGGGAAAGAAACTTCCCCTCCCCCAATTCTCTTAACACTTATTCAAGTTCATCATCGAATTCGACAACTTCTTCAACTTCCTCAAAAGGTTTTTATTAACTCTCTTCTATAAAATTACTTTTTATCTATAAATCACGAATAGAACTTAACACTTTCTTCCCCTATTCAACCTCATTTTTTTTCTAATGGATTTCCAATTAAATGGGAAGCACCAGTTTTTGTCATAATTCTTTTTGATTAAGTAAATATCTCCCCAAAGTTTACCAAAAAGGGACCAAATTTTTACATGTTTATCCATGCTTGTTGTCATAAACCCATAGGGAGCACATTGAATTTCCTTGACTGAGTTAATATTTAGCTTATGTCCCTTATATTCCTTAATCTAAATGCATCGTTTTGCATCTAAAATTAATGGGAGTTTCTGCTCTTTAGCTGTTTGTAAATGAAATGGGGCAATATTACTTGCATCTATTTTCTATTTCGCTTTTGCATTGTATGATAATTTATCAGTCATCGAAGGCACTTTTGTTAAGTAAGGTGGACTACTTGTTATATTATTTAAGTGATTATGAAGAAATACTGAGATATCCCATTACTTAATGAAACCTTTTTCATCTCCAAAAATGAGAAAGCATTTTGGCCTATCTGGTTAAAATTTTGGTGGTTAGAATTGCTTGAAATGATTACGAAATGATTTATTGAAAAGTATTCCCTCATCTTGATCATTGTAGTCTTTTACTTTATTGAATTCTGTTGTCATACATTTCAATCATTTCATTGTTAAATGTACAAAATGATTTTTCATTTAATTATAGTAATATATAATATTAGTTTACATATATCAAATTCTGTTTCATACGCTTCTTAAATAAATTGTGATTCACATTTTTTCTATAGTTCATCTAAATCATCTTCCTATTTTGTATCAATTACAGTGCTTGTTCTACTATACTTTTAAGGAGGACTATGAATTTCCTTATCGTTGCTAGAATTTTCAATAATCTTAACAAATATTGAAGTGATACCTATATTCGTAAAGTTTTCTCCATCCCAAGCAAGATTAATAAATCTACCTAGGGATATATTTCTAACTTCATAAGGACATGGTCTTATCCCCCAAATACATACTATACCACATTAACCTGCGCTCACTAAAAGTTGATACTCTTTCATAAAACTAGAGAAGTGACTGCTCTTTTCTAGCCTAAACAAATACCTTCAAGTTTATTGGTTTCAAAATCTCAAATGCAAATTATTCCAGACCTACTCCCTGCTGCTATTAAACTCAAATGATCTTTAAAAGCTAAAGCTGAAATATCATCTTTAAAATGACCTCCAGTAGATTTTCTTAACATGAAAGTTTCATCTGGATCTTCTTGTCGTGCTGTAGCATTAAGTTTTCATTGAAGTTTACAAACTCTAAATTTGATATTTCCTTTGCTTTATCTTTCTTAAGTAATTGGTTGCGTTTAAGTCTTAGCTCATTATCATCTTCGTGATTGACATGCTTTATAAAAACTCCATTACTCACATTAAATACTCTAATCGAACCTGCTGTATCTCCAAGATAGCATTTTCTATGTCTATTATCTAGACAAAAAGCTGACAATTCTGCATTTTTGCTTTTATCAATAACTTCAGATAATACTTTAATTAATTTACCAGTTAAGCAATCATATGTTCTTATTTCATTTTTAGTAATAACTACAAAACTACGATAGTATTCATTAAATCTTGTATCTATAGCAAATAGATTCTCATGTTAAGGATTTTACTAAGTTTATTTGATAATTTAAGCAATTTGTACAGCTGCATTTTCTAGGGATTAACCATTTTTACCTTGAGAATTTGGGATTTATGATGATTAATTTGAAGTAGAGCATCCGTTTCCCGATGATTTAATGTTATTATCGTCATTACTTATTGTGTCATAGAAAATGAATCTCTTTGAAAGAACAGCCAATTTTCTTGTTTAAGGAAGAATCAAGAGACCTTAATAAGGTAAAATAAAAAAATCCTTAAACTGGTAACTTTGATTTACTTTCATAGGAAATTATCTATTGACATTGTAGAGTTCGAATATTCTAGATTCTTACATTCATTTTCTCATTAACATTCACTCACAAAATGGCGTTTAATTGATGAACTTTGCACTAACTACTGGTGCGTTGTGGCCTTCAAGCTTGCCTATACGGCTGCGGTTGATTGATCCTTCAGGACTCCAAACATTTATATAATTTTCATGGCCAACAGATAAAATATTACCTCCGTGATATGGAGTATAATTTAAGGATCTTACGCCCTTCTTATGCTCTTTCAATACACCAATAGCTATTTTTTCTTATAAATTAAAGATTCTAATTGTTTTGTCAAAGCTTGCAGTTGCAATAGAAAGAGGACTATGAATTTCACAAACGTCCATAATATAGTTTTTATGATCTTCAAATGAGACCAAAAGACAATCTGCTGTACTTCCCTTTTCAAATATCCCATTATCTTATTACATTATCTTAACCAGCTGTTACCCATGTCTTGTGTTTTGGCAAAAACCATATCCCTGTTTAAATAAAATTTAAATGCAAGGTGCATTTATAATTTATAATATGTAAACTTTAAATTTAATCAAAAACTTAATATATTAAAAAGTATTCTTATAGATCAAACGCAGGTGGAGATATAGCACTCATTAAAAATGTAAGTTACAAAAAACATATCTTTAATTTTTTTTATAGTGGTCCTACCTGGTAAGACCACAGGTGCAGCTGGACTGGTGCTTCGCAGAGTGACAGAGATAGCAGACATAGAAGTTAAATATGACGATGAAGATGAAGAAGTGGATGATGGACAGGAAGAATACCACTAATCAGAGAGATTTCCATTTTTGATTTTCTTTATAAGTATTAGTATTAAAGTTATTAAAATAATTAATTAATTAAAGTTTTCGTATTATAAATCATAATTGAGTGATTTCAAGAATTTTACATTCAATTGAGAAAGCTGACTCTCCCAAAAATACATACATGAATCACTAGCTACACAACCAAAAACTCCTTTCTCATCGTCATAAGCACAACTCAATATGAACGCTTCTCTCTTAAATTATGGCTCCAATTTAATTTTAAGTTTTCAATCAGTTGAGTATAACTTAAGTTCTTTTTACATATTCTCCATTCTGAGGATCATGTCAAATCTCTAGCAAAATATAGCTTTTTGTATGTGTCCTAAGTGCACTGCTTTATCTAGCTATTTTGATATGTAAAATCTAGGAAGTATAAGACTCTCTGCCTATTCTAATAAATCAATTTTCTATAAAAGCCTTTATACTTCAGTTAACTCTCTATGCTCTTCACCAGTTTGAAGTTGCTCTAAATGTTTGGCTTCTTTTTCATTATCTTTTTAATTCTCTAGGTCAACTTAATTTTACATAACTGCATCAATTATATACTAGGTGAATTATTTCCATTCCATATGCTGATCTCCATTTATATCTATCTCATTGATATTCAATCTTAATATAAAAAAAAGAATTAAATGACCAGAATAATAGATATAGTTTAAATTAATTATTGAAAAGCTTGCAAAGTCCATGCACTAAATCATACTCTTCTTCAGGAGTATGCTACATAACACTCTTCATCAACCAGACAAAATTTTCAAGTTCTAAGCTTTCAGGATGTTCTGCAAATTCCTTTTCTAGTGCCTCAAGTCTTTCCTTGTCTAACATCATCATAACTTTTTCGGTGGAGAACTTATTCTAAATTATACGGAATACTTTCCTTTTAAAGGAATTCTTCAAGTTTTCATCTATGTTTAGGCTTGGCAAATTATAGAGGTTGAGAGAAGAAAAATTATTCTACGATAAGCGCTTTTATAATTGAGATCTTTGTTTTTCTTACCTCATTTTATATTAAAAAATCATTAATTTATTTGATTTCAATTTATTAAATTAATAAATGGAATGAATTCTTTATAATTAAATTCTTTTACTCTAAATTTTGTAATACGATTGATCTTATTGTAATAGCAAGAAAGTAAGTTAGTAAAATAGGAAAGCACAAAATCATCACATATGATCAGAACTAATAGCAGAAGCGAAATATTTGAATGAAAAATCTCAAAGTATAAATATCTCCTCAATCACTAAAAGTTGATTCCAACTAAAATTGAAACTTTAATAAGCAAAGATGAAAAGACATCGCCAAAAAGTATAAGTGTATTTGATTCACATCAAGCATTTTTGAGCATAAAATAGCAAACTTCTCAATCTGAAAGTAATCTTGAGAGTAATTAAACTCCAAGTGAGTCGAATAATATTCAGAGTCCTGAGACTCTTAAAATAGCATAATACTAAAACTTAACTAAAAACTCAAATGAGTAAAAATGAGACTCTAGAAAAGTAGTTTAAAGGTATTAATAATCTAACGATATAATGTAAACTGCTAACTTAAACATAAACTAACTCAATTTTAATAGTCGATTTGGCAAGACTATGGAATAATCATATGCCTCAACTTAATATTTAGGGGACTAAAACGTTCTAGTATATCGCTAATATTTGAATTCACATAGAATATAGTCCACAAATTAGGATCTTTAATGCTAAAATTCTTAAAGAGAATAGCTTAAATGTGGCAACAAATCATTCACTTATATAGAGGAAAATTCTAAGTCTAGACAGTATCATTTACCCTTCTTCTATCAATACCCAATTAACTTGACTCAATCAGTATTAGAATCTTAAGAAAGATAACACTTAAACTAACCTCATTAATAAGAGCACAAAAAATTTTAATATACAAATTTTTAAAGTTATTAAGCTGAAAGTTTTCCTTTGCCAAAACGTAAAAGACCAATTTCAGCTTATTTAAACTCAAAGTCTAACTTAGCTAGATCTCAATCAGCTCAAAGACTTTTAACTTAACAATAAATTCTTTCAGAAACTACTATTGTTTAATAAGAATCTTTATAAGAATAAAAAAATACTGATGCCTTGGGGTTGGAGGTAAGTAAGAGAAGTGGCCTGTCGAGTTCATAAAACACAAACTTAAGATAGAAATATGCAAATCACACTAATTAATATGTTAACAAGCATTAAAATTACAATAACTAGTCTATGAATCATACTTCATCAACATAAAACCTAAAATATTTAAATAATTCTTATAACAAAAATTGAATATAACCACCAAATAAATATTAAAAGTAAAATTATTATTGAAAATAAGGGGAAATTATGTAATATTATAAACATCCTATAATTACTGAGTAAATTTATTTTTAAAAAAAGATTAAAATGTAGGTTTAAATGCGTATACTTATGAAAAATAACTGCATTTAGCAATAAATTTTAAAACACTAATGACCAAAAATAAAAGATGCCTTCGAATGAGTTTAAGCAGCATAACTATAATTATTATTTAATGTTTTAATTAGCCAACCCAGGAACAACAATTGCAATATTTGTAAGGAAACACCGAGAAATAGAGGGTGCTCAGCGAGTACCTGCAAAGAGTAGTCAAATCAGGCAAAGATTTTGAGAAAAACTTCAAAAGAAAGCCAGTTTATAAAATTCTAAAGAGATATGAGACATTCAAAACGCAAGAGGAGTTATAAGAATAAACAAAAGAAGATTAAACATTAGATTTTATTTAATTTTTGACAGTTTAATTGGTATAAAATATAAATAATTTCGCTAAAATATTATTTTGATTAAATAAACGACTAAATATTTGCAAATTAAAGCAATATTAATAAAATGATGAAAAATAATCACTCTTAACAATCTATACACTTGTTCAACTCAAATTTATCCTCTTCTATCAATTAGTTTTCAGCACAAATTTAAATTACTAAACATTATTTTAATTAAATTATTTTTAATTAAGAACATTAATCTTATTTTATTAAAAAAATTTTATGACAAAAAAGAGTGATGTTCAAGAACAATAATGAGGATAACATGACCATTTAGGAAGTTTCTCCATAGCCCTAGAAATAGAATCCTTGCACATCTAATGCTAATTATTGAATATACAAGTGTTAGTGTAAATGATGTTTCAATCAACGATCATAATAAATAAAATTTTTGGCTATTTATAATTAACTATGTGAGAATTTTGGAGAGCACTCACTACAGTCCGTTGTTTAAACTTTCTATCAGAGTATTAAATCTCAATGTTAAGATAATGGTAATGAAAAATTTCTGATTTTATTCGACTATTAAATTTATTATTTAGAGTTAAAATTGAGTCTGAGTGGTAAAAGCATTAACGAAAGAAATTTTGATACATTAATTCAAGCACTTACTTTGAGCAATTGCAGATTGGCAGTTCTGAATGTTTCATATAATTCATTCTTCAAAGACTCATGCCTACAAAACCTTATTCAATATATTGAAAAGAAGTCCTTAGATCTAATTAGCAGTGAGTTTAAAGCCATTTTTTATAACCCAGTCATCAAGGAAATCAAGTAAGTTATGATATATAAGATATTTTAACATTACTGACTTAAAGTTGTAAAATCAAAAGTATTTTGATGTTTTTAACAACTAATTTTTGTTTTATAGCATGGAAAAAACCGGAGTTACTGAAAAATCTATAAAATCTTTGATAAAAGTTCTGCCATTAATTGGCTTGAGAAGTCTTAGCCTATCATCTAACAACCTAAGTCAGTAACTGTTAAGTAATTTGATATCTCAGATACAAACATAAGGAAGAACTCTCTCTCTCTTTGAAGTCTTTGAATCTTCAACATTGTAGAGTTGGTGATAAATTGGCAATTTAACTGATTGATGCTTGTCTATTTGTTACCAATATCTCAGAGTTAAACTTAGCTTAAAATGGTTTAGGATTCAAGACTAGCTAATTCATAATTAATTAATTACAACCTATTTTCAACAAGCAATACTGCAATAATACTTTAATCGAGAATATTAATCTTGAGTTTAACGTTATGAGTGACTCAATGATCAAGAGAATAAAGGATTTACTCTCTAGACTTGCTAATAAATGATCAGATGAGAATTTAAATTATAAAGATTAGCTGAATACTTAAAAACCTAAATATTATATACAAAAAGATGACTATTAGAGTTCAATGCATGATAGACCACAGACAGTAACATCTTCAAATACTCCAAGTTTAAAAGAGTAAATTATGTAAAGAAAAGCCCATTTGAAATTAAACCAAGATTCATCCCAAAAAAACTTAGATTCGTTCTACAAATACTAGTTAGAAAACGGTTAAGATACGAGTTTAAGCAGAGATAACGGCTAGATAATAAAATTATCTTGCGAGCTTATAATAAAAAAAACTGTAAAAAGCAATAGTAGAATACTTTTAAATTCACATTAGTTTATTCTCTTGCCAATTTTTGACTTTCGTAAAGTATATATTGAAATAAAAATATTATGTATGTAATCGTCTCTTAATTTAATTAATTATTTTGTTACTTGAGGTGTAACATTAGTGACCATTTTAAATTGTGTTTTCAGACTAATTAAAATGTGGTGAACAATATTATCAAAATACAATTGAATTAGGAAAATAAGATAAATAAATTAATAATTCGTAGTTTAAATATATTAACTGATACTAAATACATTAGCTTTTAGATCAAATTTGAGAGTGGACTTTTACTGTTATGTTACTGAGATCACATCGTTTCTTTAATATCTCATGCTCTTTAGAATATCGGTACAGATCTGTGACTTGACCGATTTGACAGTATACTCTTTTTTGTCAAATGAGTCAACTTAATTAGTCTAATTAAATTAATTATATATACATATACTGAAATTTGACCGATTTGACCGATTTGACCGTATACTCTTTTTTGTCAAATGAGTCAAATAAGTAAACTTAAGTATTTAACTATATTAAACGATTTAAATATTATAATTAGTGGTATGGTGAAACTTGCTCAAAGCCTCTTCTGCATTGTATGTAATCATTAAAATGTCAAAAACCCAGATGAACTATAAAATGACCCAACTCTATGAGTGCAAGTATCCTTACGGGCCTGAGAATTCCAACCCCATCATCAAAAGCATCAAAGAAATCAACGAGCGAATAGAGTCCGTCAATGTATATCAAGTTCCGGAAAGTGATAAATAATATATAGAGATAGTCTGCAATCCTATTTCAAAGGACCTTCATAAAAATCATTTTAAGCAGAGCAATAGTCTTGCCACAAAAGTACTAACAAGACTCGGCATTAAGATAGAAAATATTTAGTAAAAGTGCTTCTCGGAATTGCTAGCCTTGTATCCAAACATAGTACTAATAGCAGGAGATTAAGATAATTTCAACTAGCAAAAGTAGAGATTACGAGCCACTTACCTAAGAATAGAATCTTCGATTTCACCGACAATAACTAAGGCACAGATGCTAGTGTAGTTCACTGATTTACTCAGGCAGGAGAGATACACACTCTTTCAGATTATATCAAGATGTATTGGCAAAGTACAAGTGATCTCGTTCAAATTCAGGAAATTGAGCCCAGGCTTAGAGGAATTTTAAGAATGGTACTGGGATCAGGTCTAATGGAGAGAAAGCTAATTCCAATCGTCGAGTCACTGCAAATCTATGCTATCAAACATAGTGATGAGATTAATTAGAGAAGACCTATTTCCTTTGCCTAGATTTAAAAATGGGGATACGGTGAGCTATTGATGCCTTGTACCAAGTCATTATCTAAAAGGAAAACACCAAGAAATGCTGTGTATGGTTGTACGGGAAAGCAGATACTGGCAAGACAAGCATAGTACGGATGTTGTAGCAAATTTTCGTTTGCGATGTGCTTTAAGAGGGCTAATCGCATTTTAAACTTCAGCTAATGCCAATAAAATTCTAGCCTCAGATTGTACTAATGGACGAAATGAATGACAAGCATTTCTTCAGTATTGAAAAAGTTGCTAAAATGAAAAGATTGCTAGAGGGAGCGGCTACTCCACAGAAGTAAAGTACGGGGATGTCTCTTTAGAATATG
>ARYC01004002.1:0-11734 GCA_000711775.1 Oxytricha trifallax
TATTCATATTTTTATTAGCTATATAAAGAACCCACATTTGAAGCAAAATAACGCAGGATTCGTTGTAAATTAGCCAAGAACAACTCAACAAGAAGTTATACATTTAAAAATATTAAACCCTCCTATGTATTAAATAAAAAGTTTATTTTTAGTCATGATTGTAAGTATAGATGAATCAAAATGTTAAAATATCAAATTTTCTAAATCATTTTCTTAGAAAATAACTGAGATAGCAAAGTTAAACAAACAAGCAATGCAGAATTTCAAACTTGGAGAGAAAGATCCTGCTCTTAAGATGCTTATGAATGCAGAGAAATAATGTGAAAGTTTGAAGTAATATTGGTATTTTAAACAAAAAGAACTGGGTGACATGCTTTCTAATAATACTGTATGCAAAGCTTTCACTACTACTTATAATAATTTAGGAGTCTTTCACAAGCAGTAAGTTACAGTAATTTATACAGCCACATGAATAATTTAATATGAGTTTTTGCATTAGAATAAATTATTCAATTTTAGATCTGGAAAAACCAATCTTGCAATAAAGTACTTAAAATAAGTATTGGAGATTGAGTAAGAAATGAATAATGCAGACAATCAAGAACAAGAGATAGCTTCAACATTTGTAAATATATGCTCGATTTATTCTGAAATGGGAAAGTAAGGAGAATAACCATAAAATCCAGAAACTATATATCACAAACAAAAACTTTTAATTAATCTGATGTTTCTTTTACAGGCACGACATAGCTTTGACATACATTAAAAGAGCAGTTGACTACCTTGACGAAGCCTATGAGTATAAACTTCATTCAATCATTGACATTAAGGAAAAGCGTCAATTTATCCAAATAGTAGCGACAGCTTTTCACAATGCGGGAGTTGAGTATGAATTCCTCAAGAACTTTGAAAGGTGCTTGCAATATTACCAAAAATCTTTCGGGATTTGTTTGTAACATTTAGGCAGTGAACATCCTTTGAGCTAAACTTTTGAGAAAAGTCTAATTGGAGCTCAGAGAAAAATTGACACTATGCCATATAAGGTAAACATTAACTCTATTTAATTAAATTATGCAGCCTATCAAAGAGAAATCACAAATAGTTTTACCTACTCAAAGAAAGAAGACAAAATCCTAGAATGCAAGGGGTGGAGGTACAAAAACTCAAAGGTCAGATACAGTTTAACAAAAACTTAAGAAAATAAACTAGGATATAAGTTTAGTCTCACTCTCACCAATGAGCATGCATACACATCACAAGGGTGAAGTGTATTTAAATAGGAACCAAGGCAACAAGTCTCAATCCTAAATTAAGCGACCTCTACCTTACATATAGCAAGACCCTAGATACAGCAATAACTCAAATTTGGAGATTCGTAATTTGGCAAACAACCTGAAAAACTAAAACTTTATGAGTGAAAGAAACATCTCACGAAGCAATTATGGTGTGTACAATAAAGATGATGCGGGGAGTAAAGATAGACAGGAATATTTCTCCATCAGGGATTTACTGGAATAGTCTAGGAATGAGATTAAAGACGAAATTTAACAGTATAATTCATCATAGCTGATTAACAAAGCTTACCAGATTGATTTCCCATAGAGCATTAGAGCTCAAAATACGAATAATTTGAAGAATATTTATAAAACTATTTCTTAACCAGAGCGCTAGGAATCGATCCGAAATAAATAAAAACGTGGAAACACCAACAATACAAGAAATAAATTAGTGTAATACCCAACTAATATTAACATTTATTTTTAAGATAAATATGAATACTTTAAACTTGATGTAGTAGAATAACCCAGATTTAAAATCCAACAGGAGAAATTAGCAAAATATTACTTTAGACTATATTGACACAAATAATTCTAACAGCAATTAAAATATTCAGAAAAAGCCCCCAAGACCCTTGAAACTTAATGACGACCTTATTGCTTACCTACCCAAATCTCAGTAAACTAGAAATATAAATAACAGCGCAATTACTACATCAAATTAGTCATCATTAATTATATTAAGTAATACTTTTTGAATGTTATATTTCCATATACTTTCATAATTATAGAAACCTTTGTATTAATATAAATATAAATCTAAAATTAGTAGTATCTTGACATTCAAAATTTAGTTGCAGAAAATGATCTCAATACCATCGTCGATAAAGATTAAATAAAGAGAAAAAGAATGGAAAATATTCAAGCAATTAATAGAAATAAACTTAAGAGTTTACAGGATAAAATTGGAATAAATAATAACTTATAGATTAAATCACAAAGGAAGCAATCTTTTATTATATTGATAAGGATAGTGAATTTATTAATAATTAACTATAAATTAAAAATATTTCAATTCAATTAGAGATTCATTTATAAATAAGTTAGATAAAATTTTAATAAAATAACTAAAAATTAATAGATAAAATTTATATTTGAAACAAAAAAAACTATTCATTATAATTCAATAAAATAATTATAACCCTATTATTATTTTTAGCTATTATTTAATTTCAATTTATAATTAATATTGTTTTAGAAATCTAACATAACTGGTGAGATTGGAAATGTAGAACAGGGCGGTTAAGAAGAACTGAATAAAAGCAAAAGATATGAGATTTTTGAAGATAAACTAAGAACTCTAAGAAATCATGAGAATAACTCTTGAATCATAATATTTACCATTGAATTATTATCAGTATAGAGATGTTATTTGTTGATGATTTGAAGTTAAATTCTAAAATTTAATTTAAGATTTTGCGAAATTAATTGTGAAATGGGACCTTACTTGACAGTTCCTCGTAAAGAGAAAGAATCTGAAGATGGAGAAAACACTAGAGTATGTACTTTTTTCACATTTTTCCCCTTTTTAATTGTTTTTCCGGTTTGTAGTTGAGATACGGAGCCACAGGCATGCAAGGCTGGAGAAATACTATGGAGGATTCACACATAGCCTGCTTAGACTTGGGACATGGGGTCTCTTTCTTCGGAGTTTATGATGGCCACGGAGGTAAGAAATCTCATTTTCGACTAATTAAGCCATCCTCCTGATATCTTTCAACAAATTTTTTGACACTTTAACTTTTTTAGGGAATGAGGTGGCTGACTTTGTCAGAGACCACCTGGTCGACGAACTCAAGAAGTTACCCTCCTTCCAGAACAGTAACTATGATCAGGCACTGAAAGATATCTACATCCACTTGGACGAAATGCTTTTGACTCCTTATGGGAAGTCTAAGCTCTAATCTTACAAGAAAAATAATGATAGTGGTTCTTCACTCTTCGGAAGAGGGGGCAGTGAAGAGATAGCGATGGGCACTGGATGCACTGCTGTCTCTGCTATTATTACACCCACTGATATTTATGTTGGAAATTCTGGCGACTCGAGAGTTGTTCTTGCAGTCAAGAAAGGAGGAACATTTATCTTTGTTAAAAAATAATTAATATTTTTTCCTTTTTTATTATGTTTTATGAGTAATTTTTAATATACTGTTTTTATAAAATATTTATAAAATAGTTTTAATACTCTATAAACTATAGATTTCTAGATATTTTTAATTTTTATAACTAAAAGGAGCTGACTAATATCACGGCATAGAAATGTCAGAGGATCACAAGCCAGATAACAGATTAGAAAAACAAAGAATAGAAAGAGCAGGAGGCTTCGTTGAAGACAACAGAGTGAAGGGAGTACTTAACTTGTCTAGATCAATTGGAGACTTGGAGTACAAGCTCAATAAGAGTTTGTCAGTCGACGATTAGATGATCACTGTCGTCCCAGAGGTCAGGAGAGAAAAGATCACTAATGAGACTGCCTTCCTTATATTGGCTTGTGATATATCACAAAATATGTGTTTAGTGGGAAAATCAGATTGCTTATAAATCCCATTTTTCATTAATATGAAATTGATTTAGTCAAAAAAGTAATTTTTTGCCACTAATTTAGCTTCTATTCTTGGTTTCGATATTATTTAATTGAATAATTTGTGACGGCATCTGGGATTGTCTTTCATCACAAGAATGCACTAACTTTGTTGGTGAACTTTTGAAAAAGAAAGACAGAAGAGTATCTTCAGTTGTTGAAGAGATGTTCGATAAAATTATTGCAACAGATGTGGCTTCATCAGGTGGTATCGGCTGCGATAATATGACTTGCGTTGTGGTCCAATTTAAAAAGCAATCAATAAAATATATTAGTAGAATCATAGCATAGATCAAATTCTTTATAATTTTATTTAGTGATTTTATTGATATTTATAATGAAAACGTAGCTGTAATTGAGCTAAAAAAATATTAAACGAGTTCAATCAATAACTATATTACTAAAAGAGATTTTTTATCCAATAAATTCTTCAATAAAATTCTTTGAAATTTAATATTCTTTTGATTTTTATTTATAACATAACACTTATAAACCTTTCACTAAACAATCAAGATGATAAAGACTGAAAATGTGATTATTGAGTAGAATTTAAAAAAATCTATAATTTGTAAAAAATTGACTAAAAACCTTAAATTACATATAATTATTTGCAATTAATATATATTTTAAAGAGTGATAGAATTATTTATTTAACTTTATTGCAAATTATGAACTCTTCTTATAAATCAAATTAATTGGGAGTTGAATTATTCTCAAACTTTAGTTTAGAATGTATGCATAGAGAACTATAGTATTCGCTATAATTAGCCAAGCTATTCTTTTTGTTTCTTAATCGTAACAAACATTCAAAGTGGAAATATTTTCAGTTAGTATGGATGAAATTTCCTTTTTTATATATCTCATTTACTTTTTAAGACTTATTTATTAGGCTTGGCTATTTTTTATAGAACGAATCAGTTAATCCTTCAAATACATACAATCACTAGTCTTGATAATAATTTGGGATAGTTTTCTAATGATATTATATTAAATTTGATAGAAAATGCAACTCATAAGATGTGAATAAATTAAGGCTGAGCGGAGATATTACTAACTCCCTCATATTTATATACTTGTTTTCAATGTAATATTAATGCACAGTATTTAAATTTAGAATTAATTAGGCACTCTTGTTCTCTCCTTATATATTAGATATTTGATGACAATGTACTTGAGAGGTTTCATTAATTATACTTTTACAATTCAAACTTTTATTACAATTATCAGCTAAAAATATAGATAAATCTTAACTTTTAAATAAGAATTTATTTCATTCTTTTTCCTCTTCAGGAATATCTTATATTTGGCTAATTTATGTAGTGTTTAAGTTTTGCTGGTAATTAGCATGAGAACTTGTGGTGTCAACACTTCTTGATTTATCTATAAATTCAATTACTTAATATAACTAATCTCTAACTTGAATTAACAATAATTTTCACTTGAAAAAAAGCAAATCAATTTATCCAATCTAGGCATACTTATGTTCTGTTAGCTATTGACACTTATGCTTGAAACAAATTCATGCTTCATTGACAAAGATTATTGGTTATTATTGTTTTTGAATCCAAGGAAGAACTAAGGGTTCAAGGTGTACTTATTGCAAAGTCTATGAATTTCTTTGGTCCAATCTTTTCTAGAATTTTCATCAAACATTCTTGGACGCACTTGTACATCTACTTTAATATTTATTAGACTACACAATTAATATTGCATAATGGTTAATAAAATATTTAGATAATTAAAATAATGACTAAAACTTGATTTGAGACAGTAGAATTCTAAAAGTGTTAGTTAATTTAAGCTATACCCTAGAGTCTCCCGTATTTCAGCTCGCATTTCTTTTAACTTTAAAACTTTCTCCATCTACGATTCTCAAACTCCTCTTTGAATTCCAAGATAAACAAAGGGTTTACAAAATTCACGAAAGCGTATCCAATGTTTGCATTATTTGAGAAATCAATGGGCAAGTAAACAAAATCGTACTTTCCCTTATTATTTTGATTGATTTCATCCAGTAGATTCTTTTACTTGTACTTATTAGGAATATTTCTTATCATTATTGTTGTGCGCTTGTCTTCCCCACCCTTTATTTTGCAATCATCTATGATAAAATTTTCTTCGTTCTATGGTTCAACACTATCTTTGTAGGCACTTCTAAGTTACTAATGATTTTAATTCCCTCCTTAAATTCTGCTTCGATTTTGAATGGAGATTCGATTGGTTGCTAGATCTACAGAAGAGTTTGAGGCACTCATATTTAGAGTATTATGCATTGAAACTGGATGGCCGTAGAGTGAGATGTTATTAAGATCTTGAGAAGTAGACAAGTAGTTGTAATATTAATTAGGGAACTGTTACATTGATTGCATAGATATAGAGTGATTTAGGTTGCTTTAATTTAAAGGCTAAGGCATGTAATGCTAATATTGCATTGCTTCACTTTGATAAAACTACTACTCAGCTGAGAAATTTCTTGCGTGATGGTAGGGACCAGTATTTCCTTAGTGTTGTTGCTAAGAATTTTGAATTTCATTATTAATCCTGATATAATTGCTTAAGTTCTGAGATGAACCAAAGTGATGAAATGAGTTATTCAACTTTGAGCCTGGAGTGCTAAACTTCTGTGGGCTATCTCTTCCGGAGTTTGACATAAGCATGTAATCTAAGGAGTTATTGAGGTTATAGTTTCTCTATGCATCGTAAGCCTTTTGTGTGGAATCTGGACTTTAGTACTATTATACATAATTAATGAGTAATTAGTGAGAATGATCTGAGTCGCTTCTAGTTGAGATATTTTTCACAGTTTAAGTGTTAATAGCGTTCTTAGTCGTTTTATTATAAAAACTTTCCCTTTCAGAGCCAATTGAAACCTCATTGTTTATCTAATGTAAATTGATTTCGTCATTCTACGAACCGTCTATACTCTCGCTTATCTTTCCAAAGCTTGGAATGTTTTCATGGAAGCTTTATTGCAAGTTTTGTTGTTGTTGCTAGTAAGAAGGTTACTGCTAGATAAGAAGACCTGATCCAGAAGAATTGTAACCAAAAGCTTGAGAGTACTTATCATCTATAGTTTACTCATCAGTTTGTTTGGGAAAATATCTAAAAAACTTGTTAAACAAATCAAAAATTAGCCCTAAAAATGAAAACAATGGCAATTTATAATAGTTAATATTCATAAAACATGAATATAAAGAATTTTACATATAATGACATCATATTAACTCATCATAAGAATCTTTCTCATCGAAATCGTCGCTCTTAAACTTCTATGTATTTAACTAAAAGCTAAGACTCTTGGTTAGCTGATCACTTCTTTGCTATTACTATTAATCAGCATTGATTTGCATACTTAAATTCATGTTTTGATTTATTATTTCCAACTATTTTTTATTGTTCAAGGTATGCGCCAATTTGTTATGTATCTTTAAAATTCCACTATTAGACCTTTTTAATTCTTAATGTGGAGATTGGTGATATGATTAACTAAAGTTATTCATTGATTGATTTTACTATGGGTGTTGCTAAAATGACATCTAGCCTTATGAGAATAAATAAATTAGTAAGTTTCTTGATTTAAGCTCATATCGTTAATAAAAGTATCAAATGCTTTATAGGTATATCAATTTAAATTCATGTAGAATTTCCTAATATTCTTCAAAAAAGATAATGGCTAATACATAAATTATTGGTTAAATTTTTTATAATTTTCTAATTTAAAAGCTATAATGATAGCAGGTTTTATTTTTTAATTCTCGATTAGGCAGTAAATAATTAAAATATTAAATGAGACCTGTTTGTTCATTGATAGATTTGCCATTGGTTGTTGATAAAAAGATTGATGTAAAGCCTGCATATTTAGTGCATTTAACAATAAATTCTCAATCACCTTTTAGTTAATAATTGAAAGTCATGAATCCTATAATGTTTTATTTTTCTTTATATTGCCATACTAGTCAAACATATTTTAATTACTGGATCCAACAAGAGATTAGTTTCCATTATAAATTAATTATTATTAATTTTGCATGTTAAATAGAACAGCTTGGCTAATCTGGTTATGGTATTATTCTTCAGCTGAGCTTGCAATGTAACCTTGTCTGGCAGTTATACTTTGCATCATTGGAGCATTCAACCAAGATATCTCTTTATAATAAATATCATCGATTTTTTAAAAACCATGAAAAGGGGTAGCTAATTTTAATTAAAAAATATATTTAAAAAATCTTTTTCTTAGCTATGTTACATTAAAAATCAGTTAAAATATATTGATAATTATTGAATTATCTATTTAATTATGATCTATAAGGTTATCATCTTAAAGTTCAGTTTATATAAATTTAATAGGAATATACAAGAAGGAAAAATTGATGTTTTTTATACTATCGATAATAATTTAAATAAAATTAACTGATTAACACTGATAGATAAAATATTTCAAAGATTGCTTTTTGGTTTATTACGACTTAAAAAAATGTAATTCTCTTAATTTCTTGTAATTTTAAAAGAAAAGCTATAATTTGATAATTATTTTGCCGTTTTATAAATATCACTTTATTCAAAAGAAAAGAACCAAGAAGTTTAAAGATATTTTTTAATAATAATTGATAATATACTTTAAATGTATGTATGAATAGACCATTTATTTTTGAGATATTAAATAAGTTATAAAAAATGATTTCTATCAAAAAATAGATATTAGTTCCTATAATATATAATGAATTAGTCATTCCTTTTTATTTAAGCTTTCCTCATGAGTATTCTATTAATTATTATAATATACACTTTCTGTGTCGTATTTATTATAAGCAAATAAAAATTTGATTTAAAGAACTAAAAGAAATTTGATTTTATAACATACTCGATGACCTTCTTCTTCTAATTCTAATTAAAACGATGTTAGATGCTAGACTTAGATTTACATTAATTAGGATCTTATATTTTTTAGCAAATAAAATTTTTGTAAAATGGAAATTTTAATTTATTTTTTTAATTAAATCAATTGTAAAATTCTAAGACTTAAAAAATAAGCATTATTCTATCAATAAATATTACTCTATAGTAAATGTAACTTTAGCTCAACCTGTTTATAATATTATCTTTGTATTTTAAGAATGTTTTATAAGGAATTTTAATATTTATTTTATAATTTTTTTAATAGTAAAATAATTCATTTGCCAATATTAAAAAGTTCTTAGGGTTTTAAATTAGAGCTATGTGGCTGTTGAAAGCTCTAATTTGGAGAGACAGAGTGATTTTAGTAATGATTATTTGCGGGAAATTTGGATGTAGTCTAATATCCATATTATAAATCGCCTCTTGCTGTTCCCTTGTTTATCTTGTCACTAGATATTTTAGGAGTAGTTGCTCTTTGCTGAGCAATCGAGCTCATCTTTATCTATAACTTACTCCAAATAAAAGTAAAAAGAAATATTAATATTATAGTTCAAATCAGGGGTAGGGTGGTTTACTGAGCCTGGTGGAGCTTAGTTTTGAGTCATTTGAGAGGTGGCACCTCCACTGCCACTCAATAAATGAACTCTTAGACAATTAAATGTTCAATATTTCCACAATGAATTATTTAAGGTGAATATTCTTTTAGACTACCACTTCCTAAACTTTTATTACCTTCCAAATTACTCAAATTACTCCCATCAGAGCCCACATCCTCATCTCTTTCCGCATTGGTCTCGTTTATCTTTGAAAGTGGAAGTATTTAATGATTCCTTAATCTGAAGTTTTTTCTCTCTGTAACTTGTCTCACTTGAAGTTTCATACCATTAACCACTTAGCCATCGTATTTTTCTATTGCCCAGTCTTTTATAAATTACTTTAAATATAAATGTTGCGAATATAAATATATATATATATTTAATATTTGAGAATATCATTTATTTACGAGGATATTAGTGAAAATTATAAATAATACATTAGTCTATTGATTCCTTATTTATGAACTTTACAATAAAGATTCTAAGAAAAATAGATTTAATTATGCAAATTTTTTCATTAACAAAAATAATGGATCTTAATTAAACTTACTATTACTTACAAAAATTATTCCAATCATTTGTCAATAAATTTATTCATATTTCTTTATTATATAACAATTTTATTATATAATATTTCTACTCAATTAGCTTGTAATCAATTTCCTGGACACCATGGGAGTCAACCCCCAAAATATCTTTGGCAAATATATATATTTTATGGCCATCAAATATTTATAAAAGTGAATTAATAAGTAATTACTTTTATATAAAACCTGTGTATTGATCTACATTATTTTTCATAAAAAAATCATCAAAATTTCTTATATAAAATTTTATCGATTGGATTCATTGATATTTAATGAAAAAGACGAAATATTTTGTGAACTTAGTGTTTTATTATGAAATCTAGTTGCTTTTTACAATCAGAAATCTAAATTGCTTGTCTTTGTGCACCTTTAAAAAATTTTTGTAAATTAAGGTTTATACTTTTTTAATAAAATTTAAAATTATTTAATTGAAGAGATCTCTTAAAACAACTCTTTTTATATTAAGTGCTATCAGTATGACTGAAAATAAAATTAATTAATTTTTAAGAAACGTACAAATACATTTATACTTGACTTTAGTGTGATACTTTTACCAAATATATCACTTCTATTGACGCTTAATTTTTATAGTCTATATTAATTTAACCCTAAGTCTATGTTTTTCTAACCTTAATTTGATTAATAACAATATTCTTACTAATTCCCTATAATGAAATTCAATATAATGTTAAAGGGATCTTTAGTGTATTTCATGAATGATATGCCCCACTGTTTCTCTATCGATGTTACTGATAATAATTTCATTTTTGCTTTCTCCCTTCCCATCATTTGACTTCCCTCTGGCTGGTTGCACAGTTTATTAGCGTTTAATGCTCGAGTCTAATGATGTGAGCTATTGAGTTTAACTATAGCATTAAGTTAATAACAATTATCATGTTTAATTACTTTTGGCTAAAAGATACCCATTCAAATATAATTTATCATAATTCTATCTAAACATCCCATAAATTCATACAAATTTGCATGCTAATTTATTTTAAACTACTAAAAGATATTTCAGATGAAGGTCTATTAGATTGAGAACCGCTTAATTACTCGAGTTATCCAGCATTTCCTGTTCGAGCATTATTTCGCTGAGAAAGATTGAAGTCTCTTTAGTTTTTCATAGTGTTTTTATCAAGATTTGAGATTGACGTCCTCGTTGTTTATTATCCATACTATCCATTTATATTAAAACTAGCAATGAAAAATTAAGTTAATACGAAATAAATAATATGACATATCCAGTTTATGAGAGTATTTGTTATTAGACCTAGTATTGGAGTTTCTACTATTACTGCTATTGCTATTCTAATAAAAAAAAAACTATCAAAGACTTGTTTAATATCACAAATTTGTTGTATATTTTATTCTTATAGTGCAAGAGAACTTGAATAAAATGCAATTTTCAATATTTTACATAAAAATTGGCATTCATGTAGCTCTTATTAACTATTCTATCTAATTTTAGTTAAGTTATAATAATTTGAAGTAAGTGCAGATATTTTATTACTCTTTACCTCAATGAACTTCTTTGGTGATAATTTTCAATTGCATGCAATTTATTATTTAAAATATTGAATAATTTAGTTAAAGGGTTTTGGGGTTTCCATTACTGCTGAGCATTAAACTAATAAACTGGTTGCTATTAAGTTTGCTACTGTTAATAAGATAATAGTTGTTATTACGATAACAGAGTTTGTTATTATTGTAGGAATACAATTGATTTTGGAATTA